>PGWS01016913.1:0-18119 GCA_002896235.1 Cicer reticulatum
GCTATTGCATTATTGCTTGGTTCGGTGAGAGTGTTGGTCATTGGTCCGCAAGAGATTGGATCAAGAGAATTGTTTCTCATGTAACTCATATATAGATTGTTCACAGGACCATTAAAGAAGTAAGAGATTCGTTGATGATACCGGCTAGGTGTTCAACCCATGGATAGAACTAACTAACATAACAATAATTAATAAAGTAACGACAATTACAATAATTAATAAAATAAACTATCAGAGACGGGTGAGTCTAACATATAACAATAATAAATAAGTTAACCGAAATAAAAGTAACCGATAAAACTAACATAACACAATAATAATAAAGTAACCGACATTAAATAATTAATAAACTAACTATTCAGAGACGGAGAGTCTAACATAACATAATTAATAAGTAACCGAAATAACTAACATACAATAAATTATAAAGTAAACGAACATTACAATAATTAATAAACATAACACCATAACAATAATTAATAAAATAACTAACATAAAGTGTTCATAAAATAACCGACATATAATAGTTCATCAAAGTGTTCATAAAATAACCTAACATAACAACAGTTACAAAAGTGTTACTACTAACTAGTGCGACTACGTGATAAAATACAAAGCTTTATAAAGTGCCTATACACTCATCATCTGGACTAGCTTGATGTTCACTCAACCCCTGCTGTATAAGATCACCGATCTGCTGTAGGATAGGTGGCGCTGTGAACTAGAAGCATCTGCACTGGTGGGCGGTACACACTATAACGTGGGACCTGAGGTACACCATCTGGTCGCACCAGCAGTGGATGAGACACCTGATAGAACCACTCCAATATCCATCTTCACACTCAGATGGATATGTAGCTGGACGAAGCTTGGGAATAGCTCTGTCACTGGCGTCACATATCCCAACCATTCCACATCTACATCAATAATCTAGCAGGATCTGGAAGTGGCGGTGAAGGAATATACTGGATATATCCGAATTGTCTCAAACACCTCTCTGGTAGATATTTCGCTACAGTGCTGCATAATCGAATGTACCAGTATAAAGTGTGATATCATCAAAAGGAATGGACACCCCTGTGAATTTCCATGGTCTCCAATAACATCTGCAGGTGTCAAATGCATCAATAAATACTTCTGTATTCGTGGACCTTATGCATTGCCTTGCTTATTAGCACCATTTATTCATTCGGGCAAAACATTCCACGTCAGCACCTGATCACCTCTATTACCAAATATTCGGAAAATATTCGTAAATCCAGCACTGTTACAAATAAAAATATTAAATAATTAATACTAACAATTAAATACAACATAAATAAATTAAATAAATAATTAACAATTAATACTAAAATATAATTGATACCTGAAGCAACGTCATGTATCCACCTAGCTGTTTGGTGTCATAATAGCAGCATCTGAGAGGTAGTCATAAAGCACCACTAGTGCAGCAGTACCCCATGCATATCTATCCTATACCATCTAAATATATCTGAATAAAGGGAGGTACTTCGCATAAACTAGAGTATGACTCTATCAGCCGAAAATAGTACTCCCGACTAAATTCAACAGATATGCCCTAGCAGCACAGTCAAACCTCTCTGCTGCACACTGCCTTCTGAACACCTCCTTCAACCAATCCAATCTATAGTGTGCACCTCTAGTCTTTCTGGTCTCCTCCCAGATCTCTTTCCGTGGCACTCCTAATAGATGGACGGGCAATATTACATGTCGTTACTCTATCTACATCGGGTGGACTGTAGAACTCACCCCTAATAGGCAATCCGAGAAGATTGGCAACATCATCCAAAGAATCGTCATTTCACCAAATGGCATGTGAAATGACGATGTCTCATAATGCCATCTTTCAACAAAGGCAGATATCAAGTTGTTGTCGATCATCTTCAAACTACCCCGTTGTAAGGGTTCAGACCAGACAAATTCACCCAATTCTCTATGGGTCGCGGAAGTACAGGCGAGTAAATTGTTGCATTTTCTTCCCCATGCGCAACAATTTTCAGCAATGGTCGCTCCTGTTATACAAAAAAAAATATGACATTAAAAATTAAATTTAGACAACAAATAATAATTAATTTAAAATACGTAATAATTAATTTAATATACCTCGCCAACCATAGTCTAGCTGAAACAATGATAACGGTATCGTGTAAGGACAGACAAATCATAAGGTCCTCCAGGATACCGTGTGAGCTCACCAGGTCCCTCAGCTCCATCATGTTCCTCCTCCATATGCTCTCCCTCATGGCAGGTGCAGCCTCCTCCTGCTCATGTACATCCACCTGCTCGTGCACCATATGCTCATGTACCACATCTTCCTCATGCACTGTAGAAGGCTCCCCCTGATCATTATGTCCCTCATCATCATCTTCAATAATCATACGTCTTCTTCTCCTTGAAGCTGTCGGTCGAATCCTCTCTGGGGGATTCATCGGAGTCGATGTAGAAGTCTCAGTGTCCCGTGTAATTCGTAATGAATTTGCCGTCTCTTCACTCGTGCACCCACTGAAAAATTAAAATATTAAAAAGAATTAAATCACAATAAGTTATAAAATTATAATTAATTAAATTAAAAAAAAAAAAAAATACATAACTTCCGGAAAAACTGATTGCTCAAGTTCTGCCGGTAACTACCGGAAATTGGCAATCAAGTTTCGGAACAGCTTTCTGTACCGGATATGTTACAAACAAGTTTCGGCGGAACACGTCTTCTGTACCGGAAAAACTTCCTAACAAATTCGGTACCCGGAAAACTTTAAAACAACGTTTCCGGAATAACACGCTCTGTACCGGAAAACTTTTTCTCAACTTCTCCCGGAAATTTTGAAAAAAAACTTACTCTCTCTTCCGAAAAGTGAAGTGTGGAATGGTAATTTTTGGAGGTTTATATTTATACGAGGGCAAATAGTCATTTCATTCTATTTTTGGGGGTAATAGGTATAATAAAGGAGGGTACAAGGGAAATTTTTCTAATTAAACAGAATCAGGATATACAAATGGGCCAACATCCAAGCCCAATTTGATGATGTCGATCCTAAAATCTAGGCCCAACATGATGACCAGTTCACATCATCTTATTCCAACATTAATTAGATTTCACAACAACAAAATTATAAATATAGATATATTAAAAAAAAAAAACTTATACGGTTACTTTACTTAAAAAATATTAGATATAAAAATATATATTTCTTTGGGCAGATATCTCGGTCTCACTTAATCAATATATTAAAAACTCAATATATTATTTCTTAAAAAATTAATTTGAATAAAAATGAACAAAACATTAAAGAACCAACTCTCGTGCATCACTCACAAACTTGCATTGACCGAAATTCATTGAAAGTGATGTAAAATCAACCAGAATTATATATAAAAATTGTATACTCGATTTTAAATGGTTTGTCAAAATTGAGTCAGAACCACTCATACTCGATGTTTAGCCCTACATTTAGATTGCATGAAGTAAATAATGCATGTAAAACCAACTTATTACTACCTCCGTTTCTAATATATGATTCTATAAGTCATCAATCAACTCTATCTCTTTAAAGATAAACTATAATATAAAAATTTAAATTATTAACAAATTTAATATTACTATTAACTTTTTAATTCTCATTATTTATCAAAAGTAGTTTTACAAATGGAGACATAGATAATACTTTAAATTGTTTACTTTGAATATAGATAGTTTAATCTTCATAAAAGATTCTTATTCCCTATCCACAAACTCTAACATATCCAACTAAAATTAAGTTAAAAAAAACTTGCTAGTTGCTGCATAGTAAAACATTATATTATATATCTTAGACAAATAACTACTCCAAAATGAACAATGTAATTAATATTTGATAGAATTTTATGATGAACCAATGAAAAACCATTAATCAAAATGAAAGGAAATTTTTATCACAAAAAAGGTGAAATGAATTTTATAAAAAATAATACACCAAAAAATAAGGATACAAAAATCTCAACTTCTTTTTCTCCTTTTTGTCACTTAGATATTCCAAGAACTACACAAGAGGTGTTTTTGTAATATTTAAATTAAAATAAATGGGTGAATTAAAGGGGCCATGGATCCAAGCAACAACAAACTGACAACAAACATTAACGATAAGAAAAATAAATCTGCTAGATTTGAAAGACAGAGCAAACATCAACAAGGACAGCCTCAAAAAGTTAAACTATGTGAGGCTTACATTTATTCATTTTATTTGAATTACAAGTCATTAACTATTAATGTTTTTATTGAATTAATGGGCGATTAGTTATGTAAATTAATTATATTAATTTAAATTGTTTTGATTTTAAAATAACGATTATATTATTTATAATGTGCACCATAATTATAAGAAATCAAGGTCTAATTTTCTCTGACTTTGAATATAAACAAAAAATTTATATATTTTTAGTTTTTAAAAGATACTTGGTAAAATCAATGTAAATAAATTTGACTATTTTTAGTAATATATAGTGATGTGGTTGTCAAAACATTTCTTCATTAACATAAATATTATTTAATTATAATTCTTTTATATTGATTGAAAAAGTTTCAAAAATTACATTTTTGAGAATGCATATATTTCTTATAAGATGAAAAACATTACTTGCACTAACTTTAATCTTTTAACAAGTATGAAGTTAATTACATTTATTTATATTCTCTTCATCTCATGATAAATATTTTTTAGGTTATGGATACTTCTTAAAATCATATAGGGAAAGTGCAGGTCACATGTTGTCAACTTCCAAAGATTGAAAAAATGCAAGCAATCGCTATATACCATGAATGTAAGTTGCTGCAAAGGAGCTCTCTAGTTGCAAATTGCCATTATGCAATTGATATGACGGATCTAGAAATTTCACATGACAAAGACATAGTATACAATCATGTAGTTAGGATTTTCTTATGTCTAATCAATTAAATTTAAAGTAGATTTTCATTTTAAAAATTCGAACTTTAAATAAGTGACATTTTAAGAATAAATAAATAATTTAACAAAACAAAGAGATCCTAAATTTATATCAAAAACTGCAAAGACAAATTGGTACAAAAGTTAATTGAGAATAAGATTATTAATCAGAGTTTTAGTGCAAAAAGTTTTACACTTTGAGTACATACCACAGATCCAAGTTAGTAATGAATATAAGTATAAGTTCAGGTCTGTTTTTTGAATCTCATGAACATGAAAGATCTATTTTTCTTAAAAATGAAATAAAGATAGATTTTTTTGAGAATACATGTAATATCTGATTCCCAAATTAGACATAATAAACTTCCCGATTCTGTAATGACTCGATGGGCAAGTTGGTTAAAGATTAATTATCAATATGATTTACCTCAGAACAAATGGTCGAGATTAGTTATCACAAAACTGGAGAAATAAAATCAATGAACATCGTGGTAGTTTTAATAAAAATCAAATATTTTTTAATGATTTAACGGTTGTGATTGATTGACAATATGAAAATTATTTACATTGACCGTGTAAGTCAATTAAAGTCTATTAGTTGAGAGATAAATACCTTGAAAATAAACTATAAAAAACCTTTAGACCACGCACTCTAATCGTGAATTAATGGTCATATTTTTGGTATGAAATCACTCATCTAAATTGTTTTTTATTCTTTTTATTTTAAGATAAATTATTTTCATACAAATTAGTTTTTTCGTATATTTTTTTATGTGGTTTCTTCGTCTTTGGTGCAACGTTGTATTATGTTTGGCATCTTGATGCGACACATTGTTTCTGTTTTGTTTGACAGATACTTTTTTTTGGTTCAGATTGATAAATCGATCGAGTACAAATCAATCATAATTTTGATTGACATTCAACATTGCAGTTCTAGAGGCATGAGTACCAGAAACCTCAATTTTGTTATTTTTATATATTTTGTCACATTTAAAGATACTTCAAATCGTTTTATATGCTAACCTGAATATTGTGAGTTTATTCCTAGAGTTTATATTTTGTTTAGGCAACCTTTAATTTTAATGTTCTCGATTATAATATTATTTCTATTAATTTAAATGAATAAATATCATTTTTAAAAAAATAAAATAAACTTTAGCACACAAAGGAAAACATATAGTCCAACATGAAAGTCCCCTTTAGCCACCTTCCTACAAAAGACATACAACTTGCCATAATTACATAATATACACTTTGTCAATTCTTTTTATCTAAACCATTGATACCCGATACTTATGGATTTTATAACAAGGAACTAGGGTTTAGAGTTTTGTAGATTAGAGTTTGGGGAAGTTTTTAAAAAAAAAAAGGGAGAGGAAGAGTGGAGAGAGAAAAAGAAAAAGAAAAAATAAGATTTTGAAATTTATAGGTTTAAAAAATAAAAATTTACAAATGTTTGGAAAATAGTAAAAAGGAATACACCAAATACAAAGTCAATCCAATAATCAAATATCATCTAAGTAATTAATATTAACACACAAGCTAAAATATATTTAGATCTAGATAATGAGGTTACAAACATTTTTCATTTCAATTTCATTTGTATTTTTTAAAGGTATAATTGTCATGTGATCTTTAACTTAATTTTAAGATAATATCTCAATCATTTATCTTTTTCTTTTTATCTTTCGATTTAGTCTTTTTATTTAATTTTAAGTAACAATTTGATCATTTATGTCTTAAAATATCAAAAATGTTATTATTTTTTTAAAAAAAATTCATCAAAATTTTCAAACAAAATAAATAAAACTAATTATAATCTTCAATATAATACAAATTTCATTAAATTCATAACTCAAATCTTCAAATAAACTCATATTTTCATTTTTTATTTGATGTTGTTGAAGATGAAAATATTAATTTATTTTAATATTTGAGTAATGTATTTGATGAGTTTATTTGAATATTTAATTTTAATGTTGTTGATGTTGTAATCAAGCACAATATTTTATTTTTCAATTTTGTATTAATACTGATTCTATATTATGAAATTGAAGAGTATAACTCTATTAGTTAATTATATATAAAATCATATTTTTCAATGATGTACCCATACTTTAATATTTTTATTTTTATTTTTAAAAATAACACATATATCATACATGTACTATACTGATCCAATACCACACCCATGTTATGTTTTCTTTGGACTCCACCAAACACAAGTTAAAATAAACAAATTGAAAAGGTTGATAACACAAACCAATTGGAAAGAAAGAAAAAAACAAAAACCATGGCTTGTTTGGTAGTAATTAGGCACTATAGTAGTAAATATACATGGATCAATTTGGTTCAAATTTATGACCCGACCCGACCCGACCATATTTAACATAACATACTCCATATGATCAATCATAAGAAGGAAAAAACAAATACCAAACTATTATTCTTATCTTTCATTAATATATTTTTATAGGAAAATATAAAATATTAAGCATACACTACATTTAAAAGATAAATATTAATAAAATAAAAGAATCGTTCTGACAAAAATATATATATAATATATCTAAAATCAAAAGAAAATATCAAAAAAATTAGGTTTATAATGGGTTATCGGAACTTAGAAACAACAACATAAACAACTCAAGAAACTACATTCTCATTATTTTTCGCAATACACACATAATAAAACGAGCTGTTTTTGTTCCTCGTCATTCTTAACACAACACAACATTAATACATATTTTTTTCTCTGTCTCTCAGATTTTCAAAAATCTCTTAATTTTTATCTCAAAAAAAAATATTCAGAGTTTTTAGTTTCAGATTGCACCGTACCACGTTTCTCTTCTCATTTTTTTTCGTCCGCTCTCTCTCTTCTCTCTCAAATTCTCTTTCTATGTAACGTTAAAGGAACAACGTTGATTAGAGACACAACAATCGAACCTTTTCTTGTGATTTTGTTCTTTTGTTTTGATCGAACACTTTTTTCTCTGAGATCTACTCGAGTTTTTTCCCAGCATAAAATTTCTTGGAAAATCTGGGAAATTCATAAAGTATAATCATTTTCGCTTTTCACTTTCTTGGGGTCTTCTTTCAATTCAATTCAATTCAATGTTATTGTTATTGTTATTGTATTGATGATTTTGTTTTAATTAATTGAATTTCTTTTTTTTTTTTTTTAAAATAAAATTTGATTTGAATTTGTGATTTTTGATTTTGATTTTGCAGGTATGAAGAGGGTAAGAGATGATATTTACTCCGCCCTCTGCTTCTCATTCAAACGCCCTTTTGGGTTCTTCACCGTGCTGATTCGTTGTATTCTTTATTATTATACTTCGACTTATTGGATTATTGCCCTATTTTGTGTTTCACCACTCTTTTGAATTAGTTCTGTGCCCTAATTTGTAATTTCAATTGTGGTGTTCATTGTTTGTTAGATTCAATTAGGGTTTAGGTTTTTTATTTGGATTTAATTTGATCGTGGAGTTTGGGTTGTATGATGGATCGTTGGTTAAAATGAATGGATGTGTTTGAAAATGGGAAAACATTCTGGATTGCTTATTATTATTTTTTGTATGAACTTACTAGGAAGTATATTGAGTAATGTTGAAAATTAACTTAGAATTAGGATTGATTGAAGAGTTTTGTGTGTGCATGTATTTTCTGGGACTAATACTTTGAACTATGAAGCACAACGTCGAACACGACACTAGACACTGGTGATAATTTAAAAAATGAAATGATTGGATGTAATTACATGTTTCTGTGTCTGTGTCGTACACTAATATGTCATGGACACATCGACCCACTTTTAATCCAAGGTGTCGATGCTACATACTTTTTTAACCTTGGGAAATTATGAATTTTGATAGTGTGAATATGAACAAGTGGAGAATTAATAGATGTCTTGTTGTGATTAGCTTGGTATATTTTTGATGTTATGGTATCTGAATGTGATTGCGTTGTTTGTATGAAGCGGCTATGGCCCAACCCCAAGTCCGCTGGAGGTGGAGGTGGCGGAGGTGGAGTTGTATTGGTGGAGGAGGAGGAGGCGGTGGAGGAGAAACTCCTTCCCAGATCACTACCATGATGCTTATCCTATTGAAGGAAGTGAAAGACATGTTTAAGATCAAACAAGAAAATATGATAGTTTCCTTGAGGTTTATGAAAAGATTTCAAGGCCAAAGGTAGATATCTTAAATCTGAACCTATTTTTTCACTTTGTAATGATTTTGATTGAAAGGCAGAAGGGTTGTGCCTAAAGAATCACGGATCTCATTTTAACACTTTTGGGTTCTTTCTAGGACTGACACTGTTGGCGTCATAGCAAGGGTCAAGGAACTATTTCAAAGGGCACAAACAATTTGATTTTTGGATTAACACTTTCTTGCCAAAGAGATATGAGTAACACTTGATAGGCAAGAAGCTCACTCCGAGAAAACGGTTGAATTCGTAGAAGCTATAGTGTTGTGACAAGATAAAGGTAATGTGGTGTTTTTATTTCATGTTACCGAAGTGACTACTGGTATCATTGGTTCGTAGCTGTAATCGGTAGGTTTTTCCTTTCACAGCATCGATTCCAAAGTGATGAGCATGTTTTACAAATCATTCTTGGACATTTTGAATATGTATCGCAAAGAGCACAAGGATATTGGTGAGGTTTAAGTGAGGTAATATCCTTTGTCCTATATTTGTGGACACTGTGCTGAATCTTTCTTATTTTCTCTAAGAAAACATTTTGGTTGAAATGTTTACTCTTTTTTTTCAAAACAATACCTCTAGGTTGCTACCCTTTTTAAGGACCATGAAGATTTGCTTGATGAGTTCACTAGATTCTTACCAGATAATTCTGCAGCACCTTCCACACAGCATGCTCCATTCAGTCGAAATTCAATGCAGCGCGCTTTAATGAGCGGAGCTCCATGGCACTATGATGCGGCAAATGCAAGTAGAAAAGGTAGTTAAGAGTGTTCTGTTCCATCTTATTATGAAGTCGGGTACTTCAAAATGGAAGAAGTATCAGTGTTGGACACGTGTCTGATACTGATACTCCTAGGATACTCTCGGATACATATCCTAGGCGTGTTTGTATTTTGATTTCAAAAAATTTCTTATCCGCCTATCGTGTTGTAATCATACCCTGTGTCCATACCATGTACTAGGGGGATCATATTGAATTTTATGTACTGTTTATTTAACTATTGTCTACAAACTTATTTTTACAGCAACGATATCGGCGGACGGTTTCCCTTCTCATGATCGTGATCTGAAGTGTTGAAACGCCCTGTCTGAGCTGACGACCAAAACCGATGATGAACATGCACAAGGAGCAGAGGAAACGTAAATCAGGGATAGAGAGAATTCGTCGATCGCCTGAGAGAGACCCTGATCTTGATAACAGCAGGGATTTGAACTCACAACGCTTTCCTGACAAAAAGAATCTGTAAAGTCCGAAGGTTATGGTTTGGCACTCTGACTTTCTATCTCATGATGATAAAGATGCATTAAAGAGTACCTATTATGCTCCTTTTTTGGATTAGATATGTTGCTTGAAAGCATGATTCTATATAATTATTACATTTTAGGTTCTACAGTTGTTTTATTTTGTTGTAAGCTATCATGTTTTCAATATGCTGTAGATTTTTATTTGTTTCGATGTGCCCACTCCATTTAAAATAAGTGGTCATTTAAGGTTCTTTCACATATATTATGAAAATAACCGAATAAGTGTAACAAATTTTACAGAACTATCCTCATTACTATTGGTTATTAACAGTGTCATAAATGCATAGTAATATATGATGACTTGAAGTGATGCACAAATAATATTTAGAGGCAAATTGAAATAATTAATTAAAATTACATTGAAAATAAACAACACTAATTTGGGACCAATTTTTTTGTTTAAACTGAGTTATTTTTAAATGTGAGGGAGCAATGACGTAATATCACTAGTATCCCACCTAAGAAATTAAGATGAGGAAAAGGAACTATAATTACTCTTCTATATTCTCAAACTCGAAAAGAGATTAAGTTAGTTACACTATACAATTAATTGTATAACAAAATTGGTCTTTTCTGTTATACAAGTTAGTTATACATTGTAACTAACTGAATCTAAATCAAGTTAAAAGATAGACTCATTATAATACCCATTACCTTGTAATCACAAATAACTTTTGAGTTACCAGAATATTGAATTCAGTTATGCTTTCAGTTTCCTTTTACTTTCAATAGCTATTTCAGTTTCTATCATGAGAAATATGCGGGACAATGACACGTATGACTCTGTACATAGATCAATTTGTTACGAAACTATCACATATGACTCTGCTATTTCTATTATCGTCATATTATTTGTCCTTGTTTGAGTTGTGAGATGCATAAAACTTACTATTAGTGCCACTGTTGAATGTTGCAGTCTTATATTTGTAGTTTAAAAAATGTATCTATGATTAAATGTAGCCATTTTAGAGTTCTTGAAGTTGCATAGTATTTCTTTGTCTTGTTAGCATCTTCTTTCTTGATTAGAGTTCTTGGGTTCTTTAATATTTCTTTTGTCCTGATAGCATCTTTCTTGATTATTAGCTTTCTGCTTTTTAAATTGACTATACCATTGGATGACCTAAATGATTTTCGAAATAGTGTCATTTATATATTTAA
Source organism: Cicer reticulatum (assembly GCA_002896235.1). Lineage (NCBI taxonomy): Eukaryota > Viridiplantae > Streptophyta > Magnoliopsida > Fabales > Fabaceae > Cicer > Cicer reticulatum. Next base: position 11,604 of record PGWS01016913.1, read on the forward strand.
TTTTTTATTTATGCCAGGCATGTATAGTCAAGCATTCAGTTTCTGTGAGAAAGTTAAGGAGAAGTTGAGCAGCGCTGACGACTACCAAACATTCTTGAAGTGCCTTCACATTTTTAGCAATGGAATAATAAAAAGGAACGATTTACAAAATTTGGTATGTGGCTATGTGCTTGCTTTGTGACTTACATGATTAGAGTTATGCAGGAATACATTTCATTTCCGTGTTTCCTTGCTGACATTGGATCATTTGTGTTATGTTTGCTTCTTTTAGATCTCTATGATTTTTATATAGTTTAATTAGTTGAAGTATGGAAATTAGTTGATACTAGAAGACTTGAAAAAGAATTAATGCTTCACATTTTTTACCACTCAATGCTTTAACTGATTGTATATGCTACTTTGGAAAAATTATTTGGTATGTATTTACTCGAAGCATTAGCTGAAATGAAAATGATTGGAGCTTGCATACAATGTAAGAAAGTTTTAGGGTCACAGAAAACGTTACTCTGGTTAACATTGTCCAAAGTGTCATGTTTAAACTCTCATGTTATACATTGTCCAAGTGTCATGTTACACTCTCATGTAACATTATCGAAGTGTCTCAGAATGCAATTTCATTGAATAGGTTTCGCTATCGCAGAAGCAGTATCTCGCGAGTTCTATTGCCTCTCGCCTAACTAGACCCTTCCTGAAATATGTGGTTTCAGGTGACCGATTTACTTGGAAGTATTCTGATTCATAGTGAATTCAATGATTTCTTGAGCGTTGTGAAAATATGGTAATTGTTTTGGAAACACTTATTTGTTTGTTGTTTTTGTTGTTATTGTATTTTCTCATGCCTTGAGGTTCTGGTTGTGCTATTTGTTTTTTTGCAGATGGGTTTCCTTGCTGGTGTCATGAGTAAAAGGTATGTCAGCATACAATAAATACAGTTTTTTCCTCCTTATGCTTTATTTTCTCATTGTCTTTTTCTTATTTTGGATTTAGGAATCACAACATTAGAGCGTGTGTGTCTGTGTGTGTTGAGAGAGAGAGAGAGAGAGTTGAGGTTAGCACCTATCATAGAAAAGATAGTGGAAACTCAGCTTAGGTAGTTTGGACCATGTGGAGAGGAAGACTTGCTAGTATTTGTCTAGTAAGGAGAGTAGATCAGATGTAGGGTAGTTAAATCGGTAAATGCAGAAGAATAACTAGAAAAAATAAGAGATTAATGAGTTGGGTAGGAGATGTGTTGTATGACAGAAACATTATGGCGTCGTTTGATCATGTAGCTGATCATATTTAGCGGGATAAGCTTGGTTGTGTTGTTGTTTACTTATTTTGAGGTGAAGGGGTGTCAGATTTGTTAACTGCATTACAATTTACTTCATTTAAGGAGTCGTTCAAATGATGATGTTGAATTAGCTGAGTAATTTTCAGTGTTTTTTTTCTTCCATCCATTTGGTTAACTTTAATGTTCAAATATATTGATTTCAGAGCCACTATCTACTGATGGTCATTCATCAAGATCATCCAAGTTGGAGGACAAAGACAAAGAACTGAAGCGTGAGATGGATGGAGCTAAAGAGAAAGAAAGATACAAAGAGAAATACATGGGAAAATCCATTCAAGAACTTGACCTTAGTGACTGCAAACGTTGTTCTCCAAGCTACCGGCTTCTACCTTCTGATGTATATAACTGCAAATTGATTGCTTCTCTTGTTGGCTCTGGCAAAGTATGTTGTTATCATGAAGCTCCATTCTTTTTTTTTTTGTGCAGTATCCAATTCCTATGGCTAGCCAGCGATCTGATCTTGGTGCTCAAGTATTGAATGATCACTGGGTATCTGTGACTTCGGGAAGTGAGGATTACTCTTTCAAACATATGCGCACGGAATCAATACGAAGAAAGCTTGTCAGATGTGAAGATGACAAGGTAAATGAATGTTCATTTTGGAGTTTATCGTTGGTCTTAAGATAAAATGCGTTGAATGCATTTAGAGGAATAATGACATTGTTATGTTTTGATGTAGGTTTTGAGCTGACATGTTATTAGAGTCTGTTGAGTTCCGCTGCTAAACGGCTGAGGAGTTGTACAACGAACATTACTGAAATAAGATCATTTGGAGAGCTGAATCGTATTGAAGATCCTTCACCGGTCTGTATCTAAATGTTAATCTAAAAATAATGTTATTCCTCGTAGATTATTAGATGCATTATGAATTGATTTTGTCTGATGTTCACATATATGCAGTTCTAAATCTAAGATGCATTGAACGCCTATACGGTGACCATGGTCCTTGACCTGCTCTTGACATACTGCGTAAGAACCACTCATGCTCTGCCTGTAATATTGACTCGATTGAAGCAGAAACAAGAGGAGTGGAGTCGTGTCCGTTCAGATTTCAATAAAGTTTGGGCTGAAATTTATGCTAAGAATCACTACAAATCACTTGTCATCGTATGCTTCTATTTCAAGCAACAAGATTCTAAGAACTTGAGCACAATAGTAGTCAGTCTTTAAACAATATGTTAGTATTGCAGTTTAGTTGCTATTATTTATTTATATTTATACCAATTCATGTAGATTGAATTAGAGGAATTCTTATAAAAGCTTAAGATTGTGATGTACATATTAATATTATACTTGGTTGCGAGTTTAGTGTTATATCATCTTCTTAATCTGTTGGTACTATTTCATGTTGGTCATATACAGCTTTGGTGGCTGAGAATTAAGAAATTAAAGAGAAGGCGCAGCAAGAGGGATACATCATTCAGTCTATTGCTGCCTGGAACTAAACATCCTCTCAATTCACATTTGGAATTTGACTATTCTGATGCTGAAGTTCACGAGGACCTGTATAAACTTGTTCGCTATTCATGTGAGGAAGTATTCTCAAGTAAAGAGTTATTCAATAAAATTATGAGGCTCTGGAGTACCTTCTTGGAACCAATGCTTGGTATTACTTCCCAATCGTATGCGGCAGAAAGGGTAGAGGACAGGAAAGCAGGACAGAATGGTCGAAATTCTGCTGCACCAAATGTAGTAGCCGATGGAAGCCCTCACAAAGACTCAATTTCGATGAATTCAAGGTTACCGAAATCTGAGAAGAATGATGTTGATGGTAGAGTAACTGAAGTGAAAAATGTTCACAAAACTAGTGTTGTGGCCAATGATAAAGAAAATGGCTCTGTTGGTGGCGAACTTGTTTGTAGAGATGACCTTTTAATGGATAATAAAGGGCAGAAAAGTGTCGACTGCAGTGATAAAGCTCCTGGATTTGGTAAACAGTTTTCGTCCGATGAACAAGGAGCGAGGAACAGTGCATCTGTTGCAATTAAAGGAGAAAACAGTATGAACAAAACCAACATAGATATGTCTCCAGGTCTGTATACAACATAGTTGTGAAATTCATGTCTTGTGATTTTGGTTGTTCTATTTATGTTTACTCAAGGCATGTTTGGATTGGCTTATTTGAGTTTATCTACTATTGCATAAGCACTTGTGAGAAGTTTTGAGAGAGTTTATCAAATTAGTTTTTTTTATGTGAGTAGGAATCGAATTTGTAGTTTACAACACTCACACATTGCGCAGCAACCACTTGTACTAGACCTCGGTGTTGCTTATGGAAACGTTTATGACCATGATAGGTTATGAAAACAACATAGCTTGTATGAAAACTATTTGACTTTCCTTTATCTTTTGTTACATAAATAGTTTATACATAAGTTATATGACAAGTGCTTATGCTATACTAAGTTGTTTATCCAAATAGGGCCTCAAATCAATAGGGCTTAACTAAGTTTATCCAAATAGGGCCTCAAATCAATTCTTTTGCACTTCTGTTGAATTAAATTTTATTGTTGTCTGAAACTAATTTGTTTATATTTCAAGGCCGCGTACTTTCCATCCCGACCTACCGAAAGCTGAATGTCCTTGGTAGCCATGGTCCCAGTCTCCAAGTGTTAATTCCTCTGTAGCCATGGCCAAGTGTCTCCAAGTTTAAGTACCTTTGTGGAGTATGAAGTTTCTATTTATGGCCGTTGTCACTCTTACTTTAACAAAAAGTGTTTTGCTTTCTCATTCTTGTTTTTTTTCTTTTACATTCTTTAATCTGATATACATAGTTCTTCCTATCTTTGTGTTTCAGGGATGTGGACATTACTGCTCCGGTTAAGTTGGCCAATGGGTGTTAGTTGAGACCTCAGTAAGTTTAAAACCATGAAGAATCTTCTGTCTTGCAAAATTGAAAAGAAGAGGGTGAATTATCCTCCAACTGCCGACTCTGAGGAGATAAATTTTGTTGCTTATGGAGATTCGAACGCGCAATTCAAAGAACGAATGCTGATAGAAGGAAATATCAGTCTAGAAATGAGAGGACGAATGCCGTCCAGAGAGCTGGAGGTGATAATGATAGCCCGATGCTGAGATGAAGACGCGAAAAATGTTTCTGAGCTGGTGGAAGAGTGTCTGGAAGTGAGTCTGCTGGTGATGAATGCTTCCGGGAGATCATGAGGAGGAGGAAGATATAGAACACGATGAATGTTGATGGAAGGCTGAGAGTGAAGGTGAAGCTGAGGTATGTGTGTGATGCACAAACTGGAGGAGATGGTTCGTCTTTACCTTTGTCAGAGGAGGTTCCTTTCAACTGTGAAACCTCTCACAAAGCATGTTTCAGCAGTTTCATTTGTTGAAGATGTGAAGGATTCAAGGGTGTTTACGGGAATGATGATTTACTTGCGCTTTTTTAAGGCTTCATCAAGTAGGATAATGTTTATTCTTGGTGTTTTAAATGCTGAATTTTTTCCCTTGGTGTTGATGTTATACATCCTTTATGAACTTGGCAGATTCTTTATGAAAGGATCTTATCTGCGAAAGAAAATTCAACGGGTACCGAATTGAAATGGAAAGCAAAAGATACTAGTTCCCCAGATCTTTATTCAAGGTACATGCTGTAAATATGTTTTGGGGAAGTTTTATTCCCTTTTTTCCTTATTAGGTTTAAATTTATTAGGTATAGCCTTATACTATATAATCAATCACATTAGTCCTAGCCTGTTTGGATTGGCTTATTTAAGCTTATTTTTATCTATTGTCATCAGCACTTGTACGACTATTTGGGATTGTTTATGGAAATAACTAATGACATGTTCCTAAGTTGTTTTTAGTTTGTTTTCCACTGTACATTTTTAGTTTTTCACAACTTATCTATGTCCTTTTACCTCCAAGTTAGACTGTTAGAGTGCTCAGTTCACTTCTGAATTGATCATATATTTTTTTAGATTTATGAATGCACTGTACAACTTGCTTGATGGATCTGCCGAGAATGCTAAGTTTGAAGATGAATGTCGGGCAATTCTCGGGAATCAATCTTATGTGTTATTCACTTTGGACAAGTTAATATATAAACTAATCAGACAGGTGTGTAGCTTTATTCACCTGCCCTGCCTACATGCTTGTGATATGCTTCCCTTCAATGGCTCTAAATGTATACTGTTATTGCAGCTTCAAACTGTTGCAACCGACGAGGAAGACAATAAGCTTCTCCAATTATACGAGTACGAAAAGTCTCGGAAACCTGGGAAATTAAATGATTCTGTATATCATGCAAATGCACATGTCATCCTTCATGAGGAGAACGTATATCGGTTTCAATGTGTAAGTCCTTTTGACAAGGAAACTTCTGTTCTGGACTTCATGATTTGTTATTGTTATCTGTTGTTGATGTCATTTTCCGTTGTTTTCTCATTGCAGTCCTCTAGCCCCTCTCGGCTCTCGATCCAGCTCATGGACTATATGAACGAAAAACCCGAGTTTTCTGCTGTTTCTGTTGATCCAAATTTTTCTTTTTATCTGCACAATGATTTTCTGTCTGTCCTTCCTGTCAAAAAGGAGCCTCATGGCATTTTACTGGAAAGGTACAGATGAATTGTCATTTAGAGGCTAAAATCAACGTTTGTTCAATTTATAGCGATCAGAAACATCTTTATTCATGGATATGGACACTGTTAGCTACATGGATATATTGGCAATTATATTCAATTAGGTAATGCATAAAGTTTATGCTCTTTATTTTGCTCTCTATTCAGAAACAAACCCAAATATGGGGACTTAGATGAGCTTTCTGCAATTTGTGCTGTCATGGAAGATGTCAAAGTAATTAATGGATTGGAATGCAAGATAGCTTGCAACTCTTCCAAGGTATGCTTCTTTTTCATATTTGTAGCCATGTGATTTTTCCATTTTGCAGTTTGGTATTTTATTTAACTAGTTTATCAACATTTAAATAATTAAGATAAATAAGTATATTAAAATTGCGTTTAATGGACATACACTGACAATGTAGAATAGTCTTACATTGTCATCTAATGAAAACCACCATTTTTCCATATCATACGACCAATTTCAAAATATCCTTACAAAAGTGGGACGGTGTGGCAAAATAATAAGTGTGTATTCTTTAAATCCTTAAAATTTTATTTTGATTTTTTAATAAGTTTTCCCTCATCTTTGTAGGATGAATAAACAATATTTTC
>PGWS01016914.1:0-10952 GCA_002896235.1 Cicer reticulatum
AATAATTAATAAAGTAACCAACATAACAATAATTAATAAAATAACTAACATAACAATAATTAATAAAGTAACCGACATAACAATAATTAATAAAATAACTAACATAAAGTGTTCATAAAATAACCGACATAATAATAGTTCATCAAAAGTGTTCATAAAATAACCTACATAACAACAGTTACAAAAGTGTTACTACTAACTAGTGCGACTACGTGATAAATACAAAGCTTTATAAAAGTGCATATACAACTCATCATCTGGACTAGCTTGATGTTCACTCAACCCCTGCTGTATAAGATCACCGATCTGCTGTAGGATAGGTGGCGGCTGTGAACTAGAAGCATCTCCCACTTAGTGGGTGTTATTTTAGTCCAATTAGGGTTTTTAACCAATCGTCGGTGTGTCAACTACCCTAGATATGTTGTTTGTGTCGCGTGGGACCTGAGGTAATACACTCATACTGTGCTCGCATCCAGCAGTGGCACTGAGACACCTTATTACATTTACATGTAACCAACCATTACCGTGGTTTTCTAACCACCAATATTTTCCTCATCTTTGCACACATAGCCAAGTAAGTTCATTGTAGTGCGGATATGTACGCTGGAACATCTTCGGTGCCACATCACTAGCTCTTGTCTCTGGCGTCACATATCCCAACCATTCCACATCTACATCAAATAATCTAGCAGGATCTGGAAGTGGCGGTGAAGGAATATACTGGATATATTCGAATTGTCTCAAACACCTCTCTGGTAGATATTTCACTACAGTGCTGCATAATCGAATGTGACCAGTATAAAGTGTGATATCATCAAAAGGAATGACACCCCTGTGATTCTCCCATGGTCTCCATATAACATCTACAGGTGTCAATGCATCAATAATACTTCTGTATTCGTGGACCTTATGCTTGCCTTGCTTATAGCACCATCTATTCATTCGGGCAAAACATTCCACGTCAGCACCCTGATCACCTCTATTACAAATATTCGGAAAATATTCGTAAATCCAGCACTGTTACAAATAAAAATATTAAATAATTAATACTAACAATTAAATACAACATAAATAAATTAAATAAATAATTAACAATTAATACTAAAATATAATTGATACCTGAAGCAACGTCATGTATCCACCTAGATGTTGGTGTCATAATAGCAGGCATCTGAGGGTAGCATAAAGACCACTAGTGCAGCAGTACCATGCATATCTATCTATACCATCTAATATATCTGATAAAGGGAGTAGCTTCGACATCAACTAGAGTATGACTCTTATCAGCGAAAATAGTCTCCCGACTAAATTCAACAGATATGCCCTGCAGCACAATCAAACCGCTCTGCTGCACACTGCTTCTGAACACCTCCATCAACCATCAAATCTATTGTGTGCACCTTTAATCTTTCTGGTCTCTCCCAGATCTCTTCCGTGGTCTCCTAATAAGATGAACGGCAATATTACATGCCTTTACTCTATACATCGGGTGGACTGTAGAACTCACCCCTAATAGGCAATCCGAGAAGATTGGGCAACATCATCCAAGTAATCGTCATTTCACCAAATGGCATGTGAAATGACGATGTCTCCTAATGCCATCTTTCAAACAGGGCAGATATCAGTTGTTGTCGATCATCTTCAAACTACCCCGTTGTAATGGGTTCAGACCAGACAAATTCACCCAATTCTCTATGGGTCGCGGAAGTACCGGCGGAGTAAATTGTTGCATTTTCTTCCCATGCGCAACAATTTTCAGCAATGGTCGCTCCTGTATACAAAAAAAAAATATGACATTAAAATTAAATTTAGACAACAAATAATAATTAATTTAAATACGTAATAATTAATTTAATATACCTCGCCAAACCATAGTCTAGCTGAAACATGATAACGGTATCGTGTAAGGACAGACAAATCATAAGGTCCTCCAGGATACCGTGTGAGCTCACCAGGTCCCTCAGCTCCATCATGTTCCTCCTCCATATGCTCTCCCTCATGAGCAGGTGCAGCCTCCTCCTGCTCATGTACATCCACCTGCTCGTGCACCATATGCTCATGTACCACATCTTCCTCATGCACTGTAGAAGGCTCCCCCTGATCATTATGTCCCTCATCATCGTCTTCAATAATCATACGTCTTCTTCTCCTTGAAGCTGTCGGTCGAATCCTCTCTGGGGGATTCATCGGAGTCGATGTAGAAGTCTCAGTGTCCCGTGTAATTCGTATGATTTTGCTGACTCTTCCTCGTGCACCCACTGAAAAATTAAAATATTAAAAGAATTAAATCACAATAAGTTATAAAATTATAATTCATTAAATTAAAAAAAAATATACGTAACTTCCGGAAAACTTGATGCTCAAGTTCTCCGGTAACTACCGGAAATATTGGCAATCAAGTTTTCCGGAACGCTTTCTGTACCGGATATGTTAAAAATAAGTTTTCCGGAACACTCTTCTGTACCGGAAAACTTCCTACAAGATTTTCGGTACCGGAAAACTTTAAAACAACGTTTTCGGAGTACAACATCTGTACCGGAAAACTTGTTTCTCAACTTCTCCGGAAATTTTGAAAAAAAACTTACTCTCTGTTCCGGAAATGTGAAAATGTGGAATGATAATTTTGTGAGGTTTTATTATTTTATAACGAGGGAAATAAGTCTATTTCATTTCCTGATTTTTGGGGGTATAGGGTATACATAAGGGGAGGGTACAAGGAAAATTTTTCTAAATTAAACAGAATCAAGGATTACAAATGGACATCCAGCCAATTTTGATGATGTCAGGGCTCTAAATCTAGGCCCAACTGATGACCAGTTCACATCATTTATTCACATTATAATTGATTTCCCAACAAAATTATAAATAAGATATATTAAAAAACTTACGGTTATGTATTAAAATATTAGATATAAAAATATATTTTCTTTGGAGATATCTCGGTCTCATTAATCAATAATTTAAGAAACTCAATTATTTATTTTCTTAAAAAATTAATTATGAAAATAAAATGACAAACATTAAGAAATCTCGTGCATCACTCAACATTGCATTGACCGAAATTCATTGAAGTGATGTAAAAAACAGAATTATAATATAAAAATTGTATACTCGAGTTTTAAAATTGGTTTGTTAAAATTGAGTCAGAACCACTCAACTCGATGGTTTAGCCTACATTTAGATTGCATGAGTAAATAATGCATGTAAACCAAACTTATTACTACCTCCGTTTCTAATATATGAATTCTCTACAGTCATCAATCAACTCTATCTCTTTAAAGATAAACTATAATATAAAATTAAAATTATTAACATAATTTTAATATTACTATTAACTTTTTTAATTCTCATTATTTTCAAACAGTAGTTTTACAAATGGAACATAGAATAATACTTTAAATTGTTTTAATTTGAATATAGATAGTTAATCTTCATAAAAGATTCTTATCATAACACAAACTCTAACATATCCAACTAAATTAAGTTAAAAAAACTTGCTAGTTGCTGCATAGTAAAACATTATATTATATCTTAGAACAATAACTACTGCAATGAACAATGTATTATTTGATAAGACTTATGATGAAACCCAATGAAAAACCATTATCAAATGAAAGGAAATTTTTATCACAAAAAAGGTGAAATGAATTTTATAAAAAATAATACACCAAAAAATAAGGATACAAAAATCTCAACTTCTTTTTCTCCTTTTTTGTCACTTAGAGTATTCCAAGAACTACAAGAGGTGTTTTTGTAAATATTTAAAATTAAAATAAATGGGTGAATTAAAAGGGGGCCATGGATCCAAGCCAACAACAACTGACAACAAAACATTAACGATAGAAAAATAAATCTGCTAGATTTGAAAGACAGAGCAACATCAACAGGGACAGCCTCAAAAAGTTAAACTATGTGAGGCTTACATTTATTCATTTATTTGAATTACAAAGTCTTACTATTAATTGTTTTATTGACATTATGGGCGATTAGTTGTAAATTCAATTATTAATTTAAAATTGTTTGATTTAAAATAAGATTCATATTATTTATAATGTGCACCATAACTATAAGAAATCAAGGTCTATACATTTCCTTCTGACTTTGAATATAAACAAAAAAATTTTATATATTTTTTAGTTTAAAAGATACTTGGTAAATCAAATTGGAATAAATTTGACTTATTTTTTGTATATATAGTGATGTGTTCGTCAGAAACAATTTCTTCATAACATAATATGATTAATTAATATTTCTTTATATTGATTGAAAAGTTTCCAAAAATACATTTTTGAGAATGCATATATCTTCTATCAATGAAAAACATTACTTGCACTAACTTTAATCTTTTAACAAGTATGAAGTTAATTACATTTATTTATATTCTCTTCATCTCATGATAAATATTTTTTAGGTTATGGATACTTCTTAAAAATCATATAGGGAAAGTGCAGGTCACATGTTGTCAACTTCCAAAGATTGAAAAAATGCAAGCAATCGCTATATACCATGAATGTAAGTTGCTGCAAAGGAGCTCTCTAGTTGCAAATTGCCATTATGCAATTGATATGACGGATCTAGAAATTTCACATGACAAAGACATAGTATACAATCATGTAGTTAGGATTTTCTTTATGTCTAATCAATTAAATTTAAAGTAGATTTTCATTTTAAAAATTCGAACTTTAAATAAGTGACACATTTTAAGAATAAATAAATAATTTAACAAAACAAGAGATCCTAATTTATATCAAAAACTGCAAAGACAAATTGGTACAAAAGTTAATTGAGAATAAGATTATTAATCAGAGTTTTAGTGCAAAAAGTTTTACACTTTGAGTACATACCACAGATCCAAGTTAGTAATGAATATAAGTATAAGTTCAGGTCTGTTTTTGAATCTCATGAACATGAAAGATCTATTTTTCTTAAAAATGAAATAAAGATAGATTTTTTTGAGAATACATGTAATATCTGATTCCAAATTAGGACATAATAAACTTCCCGATTCTGTAATGACTCGATGGGCAAGTTGGTTAAAGATTAATTATCAATATGATTTACCTCAGAACAAATGGTCGAGATTAGTATCACAAAACTGGAGAAATAAAATCAATGAACATCGTGTGTAGTTTTAATAAAAATCAAATATTTTTAATGATTTAACGGTTGTGATTGATTGACAATATGAAAATTATTTACATTGACCGTGTAAGTAAATTAAAGTCTATTAGTTGAGAGATAAAAATACCTTGAAAATAAAACTATAAAAACCTTTAACACGCACTCTCTAATCGTGAGTTAAGGTTCATTTTGGTATGAAATCACTCATCTAAATTGTTTTTTATTCTTTTTTATTTAAATAAATTATTTTCATACAAATTTAGTTTTTTTCGTATTTTTTTTATGTGGTTTCTTCGTCTTTGGTGCAACGTTGTATTTGTTTGCCATCTTGATGCGACACATTGTTTTCTTGTTTTGTTGCGATATTTTTTTGGTTCAGATTGATAAATCGATCGAGTACAAATTCAATCAATAATTTTGATGACATCAACATTGCAGTTCTAGAGGCATGAGTACCAGAAACCTCAATTTTGTTATTTTTATATATTTTGTCACATTTAAAGATACTTCATCGTTTTATGCTAACCTGAATATTGTGAGTTTATTCCTAGAGTATATTTTTTGTTTAGCAACTTTAATTTAATGTCCGATTAATATTATGTCTATTATTAAATGAATAATCATGTTTAAAAAAATAAACTTTAGACACAAAGGAAAAACATATAGTCCAACATGAAAGTCCCCTTTAGCCACCTTCCTACAAAGACATACAACTTGCCATAATTACATAATATACACTTTGTCAATTCTTTTTATCTAAACATTGATACCCGATACTTATGGATTTATAACAAGGAACTAGGGTTTAGAGTTTGTAGATTAGAGTTTTGGGGAAGTTTTTTAAAAAAAAAGGAGAGGGGAAGAGTGGAGAGAGAAAAAGAAAAGAAAAAATAAGATTGAAATATAGGTTTATAAAAATAAAAATTTACAAATGTTTTGGAAAAATAGTAAAAAGGAATACAAATACAAAGTCATCCAAAATAATCAAATATCATCTAAGTAAATTAATATTAACACACAAGCTAAAATAAATTATCTAGGATCTAGATAATGAGGTTAAACAAACATTATTTCATTCAATTTCATTTTATTTCTTTTAAAGGTATAATTGTTCATGTGATCCTTTAACTTAATTTTAGATAATATCTCAATCATTTATCTTTTTCTTTTTATCTTTCGATTTAGTCTTTTTATTTAATTTTAAGTAACAATTTGATCATTTATGTCTTAAAATATCAAAAATGTTATTATTTTTTTAAAAAAAATTCATCAAAATTTTCAAACAAAATAAATAAAACTAATTATAATCTTCAATATAATACAAATTTCATTAAATTCATAACTCAAATCTTCAAATAAACTCATATTTTCATTTTTTATTTGATGTTGTTGAAGATGAAAATATTAATTTATTTTAATATTTGAGTAATGTATTTGATGAGTTTATTTGAATATTTAATTTTAATGTTGTTGATGTTGTAATCAAGCACAATATTTTATTTTTCAATTTTGTATTAATACTGATTCTATATATGAATTGCCAGATATAACTCTAATTAGTTTTAATTTATTATATAAAAAATCAATTTTTCAATGAGTACCCATACTTTAATATTTTTATTTCATTTTTAAAAAATAACACATATACATACATGTACTATACTTGACTCCCAATACCACACAACCCATGTTATTTCTTTGGACTCCATCAAAACACAAGTTAAATAAACAAATTGATAACGGTTGATAAACACAAAACCAATTGAAAGAAAGAACAAAAAAAAACCATGGGCTTTTTGGTCAGTAAATAGCACTAGAGTAGTAATATACATGGATTCAATTTGGTTCTAATTTGACCCCGACCCGACCCGACCCATATTTCATAAAAATACTCCAATGATCCAATCATAAGAAGGAAAAAAAAAATACAAATTATATTCTATCATTTTATTAATATATTTTATAGGAAATTATAAAATATTAAGGCATACAACCTAACATTTAAAAGATCAATATCTTAAATAAAAAATAAAGATGTTCTGACAAACAAAAATATAATTATTTATATCATAAAACAAAAGAAAAATATCAAAAAAATTAGTTATAATGGGTATCGGAACTTAGAAACAACAACATAAAAAACTCAAGAAAACTACATTCTCATTATTTTTCGCAATACACACATATAAAACGAAGCTTGTTTTTGTTCCTCGTTCATTCTTAACACACACAACATAAATACATATTTTTTTTCTCTGTCTCTCAGAATTTTCAAATCCTTAATTTTTATCTCAAAAAAAATATTCAGAGTTTTTTAGTTTCAGAGTTGCACGTACCACCGTTTCTCTTCTCATTTTTTTGCTCCGCTCTCTCTCTCTCTCTCAATTCCTCTTTCTATGTAACGTAAAGAAACAACGTTGTATTAGAGACACAACAATCGAACCTTTTCTTGTGATTTTGTTCTTTTGTTTTGATCGAACACTTTTTTCTCTTGGAGATCTACTCGAGTTTTTTCCCAGCATAATTTTCTTGGGAAAATCTGGGAAATTCATAAAGTATAATTCTTTTCCCTTTTCACTTTCTGGGTCTTCTTTCAATTCAATTCAATTCAATGTTATTGTTATTGTTATTGTTATTGATGATTTTGTTTTAATTAATTGAATTTCTTTTTTTTTTTTTTTTAAATTTGATTTGAATTTGTGATTTTGATTTTGATTTTGCAGGTATGAAGAGGGTAAGAGATGATATTTACTCCGCCTCTGCTTCTCAATTCAAACGCCCTTTTGGTTCTTCACGTGCTGATTCGTATGTATTCTTTATTATTATACTTCGACTTATTGGATTTATTGCCCTATTTTGTGTTTCACTCTTTTGAATTAGTTCTGTGCCCTAATTTGTAATTTTCAATTGTGGTGTTCAATTGTTGTTGAATTTCAATTAGGGTTAGGTTTTTTATTTGGATTTAATTGATCGTGGAGTTTGTTGTATGATGGCATCGTTGGTTAAAATGAATGGATGTGTTTGAAAATGGGAAAAACATTCTGATTTGCTTATTATTATTTTTGTATGAAACTTACTAGGCAAGTAATATGAGTAATGTTGAAATTAACTTAGAATTAGGATTGAATTGAAGAGTTTTGTGTGTGCATGTATTTCTGGACTAATACTTTTGAACTATGAAGCACAAACGTCGAACACGACACGTAGACACTGGTGATAATTTAAAAAAAATGAAATGATTGAATGTAATTACATGTTCTGTGTCTGTGTCGTACACTAATATGTCATGGACATCGGACCCACTTTTAATCCAAGGTGTCGATGCTACATACTTTTTTAACCTTGGGAAATTATGAATTTTGATAGTGTGAATATTGAACAAGTGGAGAATTATTAGATGTCTTGTTGTGATTAGCTTGGTATAGTTTTTGATGTTATTGGTATCTGAATTTGTGATTGCGTTGTTTGTATGAAGCGGCTATGGCCAACCCCAAGTCCCTGGAGGTGGAGGTGGCGGAGGTGGAGTTGTTATTGGTGGAGGAGGAGGAGGCGGTGGAGGAGAAACTCCTTCCCAGAAACTCACTACCAATGATGCCTTATCCTATTTGAAGGAAGTGAAAGACATGTTTCAAGATCAAAAAGAAAAATATGATAGTTTCCTTGAGGTTATGAAAGATTTCAAGGCTCAAAGGTAGATTCTTAAATCTGAACCTTTTTTACACTTTGTAATGATTTTGAATTTTGAAAGGCAGAAGGGTGTGCCTAAAGAATCAACGGATCTCAATTTTAACTTTTTGGGTTCTTTCTAGGACTGACACTGTTGGTGTCATAGCAAGGGTCAAGGAACTATTCAAAGGGCACAACAATTTGATTTTTGGATTTAACACTTTCTTGCCAAAGGGATATGAGATAACACTTGATGAGGAAGAAGCTCCTCCGAAGAAAACGGTTGAATTCGTAGAAGCTATTAGTTTTGTGAACAAGATAAAGGTAATGTGTGTTTTTATTTCAGTTACCGAGTGAGTTTACTGGTATCATTGGTTCGTAGCTGTAATCGGTAGGTTTTTCTTTCACAGCATCGATTCCAAAGTGATGAGCATGTTTACAAATCATTCTTGGACATTTTGAATATGTATCGCAAAGAGCACAAGGATATTGGTGAGGTTTACAGTGAGGTAATATCCTTTGTCCTATATTTGTGGACACTGTGCTGAATCTTTTCTTATTTTCTCTAAGAAAACATTTTGGTTGAAATGTTTACTCTTTTTTTTCAAAACAATACCTCTAGGTTGCTACCCTTTTTAAGGACCATGAAGATTTGCTTGATGAGTTCACTAGATTCTTACCAGATAATTCTGCAGCACCTTCCACACAGCATGCTCCATTCAGTCGAAATTCAATGCAGCGCTTTAATGAGCGGAGCTCCATGGCACCTATGATGCGGCAAATGCAAGTAGAAAAGGTAGTAAGAGTGTTCATGTTCCATCTTATTATGAAGTCGGGATACTTCAAAATGGAAGAAGTATCAGTGTTGGACACGTGTCTGATACTGATACTCCTAGGATACTCTCGGATACATATCCTAGGCCGTGTTGTATTTTGATTTTCAAAAAAATTTCTTATCCGCCTATCCGTGTTGTATCATACCCTGTGTCCATACCATGTACTAGGGGATCATATTGAATTTTTGTACTGTTTATTTTTTAACTATTGTCTTACAAACTTATTTTTACAGCAACGATATCGGCGAGACCGGTTTCCTTCTCATGATCGTGATCTGAGTGTTGAACGCCCTGATCTGGATGACGACAAAACGATGATGAACATGCACAAGGAGCAGAGGAAACGTGAAATCAGGGATAGAAGAATTCGTGATCATGCTGAGAGAGACCCTGATCTTGATAACAGCAGGGATTTGAACTCACAACGCTTTCCTGACAAAAAGAAATCTGTTAAGAAGTCCGAAGGTTATGGTTTGGCCTCTGACTTTGCTTCTCATGATGATAAAGATGCATTAAAGAGTACGCTATTATGCTCTTTTTTGGATTAATATGTTGCTTGAAAGCATGATCTATATAATTATTACATTTTAGGTTCTTACAGTTGTTTTATTTTTCGTGTAAGCTATCATGTTTTCAATATGCTGTAGATTTTTATTTGTTTCGATGTTGCCCACTCCATTTTAAAATAAGTGTCATTTAAGGTTCTTTCACATATATTATGAAAATAACCGAATAAGTGTAACAATTTTACAGAACTATCCTCATTAACTATTGGTTATTAACAAGTGTCATAAATGCATAGTAATATATGATGACTTGAAAGTGATGCACAAATAATAATTTAGAGGCAAATTTGAAATAAAAAATTAATTAAAATTACATTGAAAAATAAAACAACACCTAATTTGGGACCAATTTTTTTGTTAAACTGAGTTATTTTTAAATGGAGGGAGCAATGACGTAATATGCACTAGTATCACCACCTAAGAAAATTAAGATGAGGAAAGGAAACTATAATTACTCTTCTATATTCTCAAACTCGAAAGAGATTAAGTTAGTTACACTATACAATTAACTTGTATAACAAAATTGGTTTTCTGTTATACAAGTTAGTTATACATTGTAACTAACTGAATCTAAATCAGTTAAGAAGATAGACTCATTATAAATACCCATTACCTTGTAATCACAAATAACTTTTGAGTTACAGAATATTGAATTCAGTTCATGCTTTCAGTTTCTTTTACTTTCAATAGCTATTTCAGTTTCTATCATGAGAAATATGCGGGACAATGACACCGTATGACTCTGTACATAGATCAATTTGTT
>PGWS01016915.1:0-14752 GCA_002896235.1 Cicer reticulatum
TAGGGCTGTTCATGGTTGGTTTTTTTAAAAAACCAAACCATATCCATTTTAAAACCAATATATGGATTTAGATTTATAACCAAATCCATTATTTGGTTTAAAACCGGTTATAAAACCAATTGTAAAATTGGTTATGGTTAAATAACCGGTTTATAATTAAGCAACCAGTTTTGAAAACTTTAATTTTAAAATCGATTTTTTTTCAAAATCGATTAAAATTTGATTATTTTTTTAAAAAATATTTATTCATAGTTTAAAAATCGGTTATTTAAAAAAATCGATTTTTTTGATAAATTTTTTTAAAAAAATTCTCGCCAAATTTTTCGAGAAAAAATTTGATTTTAAATTTTTTTGAGAAAAAATAAGTTGTTTTTATTTATTTTTTCCGGTATTTTTTCGAAAAAAAAAATTTCAAATTTTTTTCAAGACATAAAATCTCAAAATTAACAAAATATTGGTAGTGGATAAAAACCGGTTAAAAACCAAATCCAAATATAAAACATAAGTGGTTATCCAACCGATTTAATATAAACCGAATTATAAACATATGATTTTAACCGGATATTTAAAATGGATTTGGATCGCGGTTTGGATTTGGGCATCATAACCGGATTTTTTGCACAGCCCACTTGCAAAACAATTATATATAATAATCTAATAATAAAATATACAATATCAGAAGTTTCATACAAATATAGAGTATAAAGAAGATGTCTCTCATTTATGATTAATCTTGACAAGACAAAAAATGATTTAGATGTCCATTAATAAAATTACAAAATCAAAATGTAGCAATATTCAATGAGACATATATTCAAATATTGGTCATTTTTCTTCAATAATTCCAAAATTAAAATTCACACAACATTCTTGAATTCTTAATTTGATCCGATTTGAAATGTTGAGTCATCAATATCTGACAAAAACACGATAATATCGGTTGAATCTTAATTTTTTTATCATACAACATTTTTAAAACACAATCAACTAACACTTATAATTTTTTATCATATAAACATAAAAAAAAACACAATCAATAACAACTTGGAAAATATTTACGTACTTGCATCTATTAATCAACAATATCAGTTGTTATAATGTTTAACATATGTAACATGATATAGTAGTCACACTCATAATTGGAAGCTTGCTCTGACTCTAAAACTGAAATCACAAAAAAAAAAAAATGTTAAATACATAAAATTATTATAATATTATAAACAAGTTTATTCATTTGTAAACAACTTACTATCGGAAAACATCATGTTATCTCAGATTTAATTTTCAAACCTAGCAACTTATAATAACCTTCAAAAGTTCTACAAAATAAAAATAGTTATTAAAATTATGTTATAAAATATATTACAATATTTATTAACAATATAAATAAATTAAATACTTACAAATCAACAATGTGACATTTTTTTCATCTGACTTCCTTCTCAATGAACATATGAAGACTACATTAAGCTCCTTATGACTAATAATACACAATTGTCACTGACAACTACAATAAACAATAAATATTTGTTATATTCAATTTTCACTAAATCTCTCAACACACAAATTATACAAAATGGAAGAGGTAAAATATGTAATTTAACTTGCTAATACAACCGGCAAAAGCATAAGATGAAAAGACGTATTGTAACATATACTTCAATAATAAAATGCAAAATTTAGCGGGAAAAAAATACAAATAATGAGTTCATCTCTAGTCTTCAAACAAAATAAAACAAAATGATAAAGAGACACTTTAAACAAATGAGTTTGACATGTCATTTTCTTAATACTTTTTTCCCATAATATACAGCTCTCTAAAATAATTATAGAGACAATTTAATGTGATCAACAATAAACTCAAAATGAACCTATCTTACATGAATGTCCTTTTGTGGCATTTTATCAAACAGATGAATGGTGCGATGCAAAAATGACACTACCTGTGTTCTCATTTTTATTTTATTTTTTGTTGTAGTTATGAAAGTTCGTGTCCTGCACTTCATATCGTAGAAACTTTAGAACGTGCAAAAAAAAAGGGGTTATTCTTAGAAATGAACTTTGTCTATATATATTAATCATTTTAGCAACGTAAGGTTAAACAACTATTCTTATATGACTTGGATAGTAAATTATCAACAATTGATAGAAAATTACCACAATGATATCTATATATAAATAAAGTTTAAAGTTACAATGAACAAGAATTGAGTATCAAATTTGTCTTAACAAATTGAGAAAGTGGTGAATAAAACGGCAGGTAGCGGGTTGTGATATTTTATGTGTGTTAGAACCCAAGTATGTTAAAGTGTTCAAGATATGGAGGTGACGGAATAAAATGTGGAGGTTAGAGCAAGAGGTTAGGGAAGATAAAATAACTAAATATACGTTGATTTTTTATAAATTTTTTAGTTTGCTTTAAGTCGGTTATAATATAAGCGCACTAACAAGTTCAATATTTACAAAATTGCATCTGCTCTCAATTTGATTAATTCGTTTACCAATCAACACAGAGACAGAAGATTAGATATATTCATTTTCTTTTACCATCTTTCAAGTCGCGGTTGCCGATATAACGAGATTAGATGTGTTATATATACTATTTTGTCACCGCCTTAATTTGTATATTCGTTTTATATAGAGAACGACTTAAACATACACATAACCTCATTATTAAGTCTGGTGACACGTAAACGATTAATTTACTGTATTGAAAATTCAATTTTTTAATTGTGTAATTTAACGTGATAGAATAACAATTCACATGTTTGAATTTAGCACATGCTTGAGTTTTTTATTTAGTACGTAATTAATTCTTCACATTTTGTATTGGTTTGTGCAGCCTACTTTTGGGCAATTTTGGCCACAAATACTATGTTGTTGGTTGTAATTAATGTTGAAGGTAAACTTGAACTGCATAAATTAATATGAATCCTAGCAGCAGTTTTATTTTATGTGTGGTGGAATTATTTGTAAGCAATCGTCAGTTGTTGCGTGCATCACAGCTGACGCGTATTACAGCTCTGTCATACGTTCCTACAACTTTAATATTGAACATATTCCTTATGCAAAAAAAAATTAAATAATATTGTACTGGTAAATAATGAAACCTTCAATGGAAGGTCTCACACAAATAGTCACTGACATCTAAATTGCATCTTCTATTAGTTTAATTATTGGATTGGATTTGAAACCATGATTAAATAAATTGTAAATTGATTAAAATAAATAGTTCAAGTTCATTCATTGTTTATGTCAAAAAATTCATTATTATTTTCAATGACATGTACTAGTTTTCTGATCATTTTTGGAAAGGTAAATATTATTAGTTCAACTCTGCACATACAACTTATAGACTAATTTGCACAAGACTAATATAGATATATTGTTTAATACATTATTTTAATATTATTGCAGTTTTATTTCTATATTTATATTAATTTACGAATTGATATCTATTTTAAAAAATTAATATAGATTATTAATACAATGTTATATATAATGATGATTTTAGAATGATTAATACTTATGAAATTGAATAAATGCTGTAAAAATTTATTTAAACTTTAGAATTTTTTATAATTTTAATTTAGTTAATGATATATGAATAATTAATGCATCTAGATAATTTTATATCATAGAATTGTATACTACGTTGTTAAAAATATATCAAATCATCATTTTTTAATTAAAAAGTTTGAGAGAGAAATAAAAATTGTCGACTTTTAAAATAGAAAAATCAATTCCGTAAAGTGGTAATCACAGAAAGACCAAACTACAATTAAACTAATAATTTTTTATATTAAATTATGCCTATTAAAAACAATTGTGATGACATTGAATCTATACAATCTAAAAAAGGAAATTTACTGTCTAATTCATCCTCCATGATTGTTAAATTGAGTAATTGAAAATAATAAATTTTAAATTAAATAAGTGTGATGCTAACATGTGTTCCAAAGATACATGTTAAAGACGTCAAAAAATAATTTTTTTATCGAAAAAAACAAATCCTCCATGATTGTTAAATTGAGTAATTGAAAATAATAAATTTTAAATTAAATAAGTGTGATGCTAACATGTGTTCCAAAGATACATGTTAAAGACGTCAAAAATAATTTTTTTATCGAAAAAAAACAATATTTGAACATTTAAAGTATTAACATAACATTATCCATTTTCCATTAAGTAAAAGTTATTTTAGATCAAATACTATAATTAAATATGAGAAATGTTGTTGATATTTATTTATATTTTCATGGTACAAACTATGGATAAAACAATACGGTCTTATATCAAGTATATATCCAGGGACTAGCTATACACATTGATCACTTATCAAATCCTCAATTACTTTCTTAAAAACCTCTAATCGTATCTACTCGCTGGAACTTTATAATTAGAAGTAAAAAGATAATTAAAAAAACAATTGAAGTAATTTCGATTCAAATATCATAAGGTTGATGAATTACAATTTCTCAATCTATAAGATCTTTTTTTCATCTTAAAACCTATCTATAATATGAGGCACATGAATTTCATCAATTCATTTTACTAAAATTCGGATGAATTATAGACTTAGTAATAAAATGTGTAATAAATTATAGAATGCAAGTCTCACAATAATCTATCTCTGTCTCTCTACGTGTAATTTTTTTTCTTTTTTCTTTCCTCTATTTTGAAAAAGCAAATAAAAGACTAAGAGTGTGACATACGTATGTGTAATAATAATGTCGCTAATTGACTTTACATAAGAGGTATTACTGTAATTGCAGGAATCCTAATCCGTTACTGCACCACACTCAGTAGCAATCATAAATAACAAGATAAAATTCTGCAATATATATAGCATATTTAGCACTATATTTAATTTGCATTTAATTTCCCCCATACAAAAATTGCTGTTACATGCCGTTTATTGTGTGGCCAAGTAATACTAGTGAACCACAACCATGGAGATTAATCTTCAATTTATGCTGTCGACACTACTCGAATGTGTACCTAGTATTTTGTGTGGATTCTAGGAAATTGTGTTTACTTGTAATCTTAATTCGATTGGATTCTAGGAAATGGTATACTAGTAATATATTATATAGTCCATTTATTTAATTTGATTTACCTACTTTATTTGTTTAATTAAGATTCAGATATTGTGGTACCGTGTCAGAGTCAGAGAAGGGGCTGCAAGAAGAGAAACTTTGTCCAATGCAAATTTTCGATTTTTGAAACATAAGACAAAGGCTTGTAGGGTAGATGACATGGCATTATTTGAAGTTTGTAGTATTAATTTGTTGATCGGATTATATCCGAGGAAAATCTTATACTATAAAGTTTAATAAATTAATTAAAATAAATAGAGTCATTAAAAAATGTCAATAAGTTTTTTTTTATTTTAAAACATAATAATTTAACCATAGTAATTTAATATTGAATTCTTTTAAAAATAAAATAAATTTCTTGAACTTGTCACGTTTTTACTACCTTAAATGTTTTAACTCATAGTATATTGCAACACTCTGTTTTTAGGGATTTTTGTGTGTGTGTGTTTAATTGTAATACCTAACTATTTTATTCCTGGTAAACTCTATGATCAGACCTTTTTCTACGCATAGCTTACTTGTCAAATTGATAATTGTATAATTTGGAAAATAAAAACACTTCTATGACTAACCTTTTATTTTAGCATATTTTTAACATTACGTAAATCATATATCATTTTAGAACTATAATGCTCGGATGGACCAACATTTTCCTCACGCACAATCTTATTTTGTATTGTACATTTATATATATATAATGAATAATAGGGGGGGGTGTTGCCTAATTATATAACCATGAGTCTAAAAAATAACTAAAAGAAATGTTATTTAGATATACTAAATAATAAGTCAAATGCTTTGTTTTTTTATACGATTTTTAATTTTTATCGTTTTTATTGTCCTTTATCTTCTATCACATCAAAAGTATAAAGTGATATACATTGTTGAATACAATTGTCAATTTAAATTTTTTCTTTTACATGCAAATAATATAACATATATCACTCTAACTTAACAATCATCATTGTTAAAAATCTAGGAGCGATGGATGTCAATGCATAACAAAATTTTATTAAATTAAGATTAAATAAATTTTTCGTCGCTATAAAAATTTGGAAATTTTATTTTTAATCTTTGGTAAAAAATCACATATTTTAATCTTCTACAAATTTTATTACATATAGTTTTAGTCTATAGTGTAATATGTATTTTTGAATGATGTTTTATTATATGTTAAAATATTAAAAAAAAAAAAAACTTCTGCAATATGACCAAAAGTTGATTATAATTCCATATTTAGGATTTTTTATTTTACATAATGATATTTTAAAAATCATATATTTGAACAGATGAATTTTTAATAAGTTCTAAACTTTCTTTAAGAAAAATTATTCAAAATTTTAAAAGTTAAAGTATCTATTATCTCAGCAAAGACTAAAATAACTTAATTAATAATTTTGTATGAATTAAAACATGTGATTTTTTTTACAGAGACTAAAAATTAAAATTCAAAATTTTATAAAAATTTAAAACTTATTTAACCATTATGAACGTTGAGGTAGAGATTAAAATATTGGTATCACTTTGATGTACAATTTTTCTCAATTAAAATGAGGTAAAGCTCAAGTCTTGCCACTGTTCTACCTAAATTACCAATAGTCTTTACTTTTACTATTCTCTATACTTTTTACCTCAACAAAGTAATCAAAACAAACGGGTTAAATAACTTGGAGGCAGTTAGGTACTCAAATTTGCAAGATTCAATGGATCTAAAGTCAATGCCAATGGTATTGATAAGAATAATTATCATACCAATTATATATTGTTAGGTATATTAGTTACATCTAATTATTAACTATTATATTTAGTGTAAATAATTTTTATACGGCTGATATTAATAATTTTTAGATTGATCCATTACAATATTTTTAAATTATTATAATGTTTAATTTTTTATCATAACTACTTTACAATGACAACTAATTTATCATGCTATGTTGATAACACAAATATTTTATGTCAACATTATAAGAATTAAATATTAATTCATTATTCCATGTAAAACTCATTATTAAAAAAGAATTAATAATATAATGATCTAATTAAATAATATATAATATTTTTTTAATCACCTTTTGCTTAGAAACAAATTGAGAATGAGAAGAGTATGCATCACTTACCATTTAGATGTGAGGATCATTGTAGTTAATAATAAAATAAGGTAATAGAATAGAAATGAAGAATGGAACTAGATTGGAAAACATGTATCATCTCTCTCTTTCTTTTTAAAAGAAAAAAAGAATAGATTTTCTAGAAGTCGTCTAATATCAAAAGTATATCTGAGTTATTATCCTCTAGTTATGTCCCACCAAGGGATGTGACAATTTTAATTCTGTATACTTAAGCATAGTTGTATAAGAAAGATATAAAGAATTTACTAATAAAAAAAAGAAGAAAAAGCTTGAAAAAACGAGATTCTGACGGATAGATCTACCTTCCACGTAACTCATGGTGCCATCGGCGTGACCAGAATTGGAAGGTATCAACTTAACACTATCATTATTTTTTGGGGTATCCCCTCCATTTGGACATATCCATTTACATACCAACAAAATCAGAAGATTCATCAAAACCATAAAGCGAAGATTTACTCATCTATTTTGTTACGATTTGGTTAGTTAGGTAATAAGTGATCTCAGAATTATATAATTTCTCTCATAATGTGTCGTGAAGAATAAACTAACTTCGGTTGCTAAATTGTAACCTCAACCCTTTTTACATGTGATTGGAAGGTTTAATTTTGAGTTGGTATATCTCTTTAGTTTCAAATATAAACGACAGTAAAGTTAAAAAAAAATAGATTATCTAATTTGTTAATTAAACACATCAATTTTCTTTATTCACTTTGATTTATATTTGTAAATCATAGGAATATAAATATTAATAGGTGAAAATTGGGTCATTATATACACTTAAGTATTGAGATATTAGTCTCTCTTGAATACATTGAATTTTAAAATAAAGTATATTATATGTATTTAGAAAATAAATAAAAGTTAGATGTTTTGGATAGGAGGAGAGGACTATTGAGAAGATGAGAGAAAACATATTCTCTTTATTGAGAGTGATCTTTGTAGACATATTCAACCTCTTTTATTTAGAAACTCCTTATTCCTCCTGTGATATCAAGTATATTGTTACCACTTAACAATCTAAGTAGTGTAACATGGCTTATAGCCCCTATCTTTGGTAGATAATTTCCTTTTTGATATTAGTACTAACAAAGTGATTAAGTGAATGAGACATATTCTAGATATTTTTGTTTGAGTAATAGTATATCAGAAAGTCCCTCATGAGATAGTGGTGCATGATAACGAAGCCATTATTAGTCTGACTTAAAGTCAAGTTGGGCAAAACCATCACTCTATATTATATTAATGGACATTCCTTCTTAAGATAAAACAAAAGAAGAGCATGAAACATGCACTTATGCACCATGAGTTGAAGGGAGCACAAGTGCATAAATTTCAAACCATGAACAAGTTACTAATAGACATGCTCACATACCGAATCACATTACTATAAACACAACTAACACAATTCATAGTGTATAAAGGACTATATTAGCGAGACTTTCAGTTGCTGTAAATGATAAAATTCTGAATTTATTGACCCTCCAAGCACCCAGCCCTTTTGACA
Organism: Cicer reticulatum; assembly: GCA_002896235.1. NCBI lineage: Eukaryota > Viridiplantae > Streptophyta > Magnoliopsida > Fabales > Fabaceae > Cicer > Cicer reticulatum. Next base: position 8,739 of record PGWS01016915.1, read on the forward strand.
TGGGAAATACCCTCCTCAATAAGAAGATATCAATAAAAAAGAAGCTTTTTATTTTTGTCATACTTGTGTGTTTTGTAGTGTCAACTTAACATCACATTCCACCAATAATACTTTCACAATTTAACTTGAATTTGAGTTCTCTTTATATCACCTATCCTAAAGTCCATTTAATAAAGCATATAAATATCATAACTTTATCTTTTCTTCTTATAACTCATAAAAATAATATTATTTTCTTCTTATAAATTTGAATTTTTTTTTATTGTTTACATCAATATATTTAATTCCAGTTTCATTGAGGATCCTTGTTGTTTGTTATGATGGAAACGGTTTAATATTTTAATTTTATTAATTTAATTTTGGTTAAATAATTTTATTATCTTTGCTTATACAATATTTATCTGATCTTAAACTAAATTTAAGTAGAGTAAACAAGTTGATGTATTTAGTCTAAATTTTGAATCAGATACATCAATCTTTTTTCTAGAGAATCAAAATATTTTCAAAATTAACTCAATCGAACTCGTGTACACCTCTACTATATAAGAGGTTCCTTATATACTAAATACCTTGAAATTTTGAATGATGACGTGATATCTGAATCTCTTGTTGGTCCCAAGTCAATAGTCGGTTGTTTCCCTCAATACTTCATAGTAAAGTTGTCTAAATGGGTTAGATCAAATAGGTTGACCTGTTTGGCCCAATATTAGTAAGGGTCGAACCTTAAAAAATGATGCTAAAAAATAAACGAGTCTTCTTAGCCTAGGTCATCTAGTCTACATTAAAAATGGGGCTGGCCTGGCTAGCGGGCTACAAGATGACCTATTACAACTAAAAAAATTAATTTTTTGTAAAAAAAGTTAATATGAGCAAATTTAGAATTACTCATATGATAGTTTTTTTTTCTTCTACTTTTGGATTGACTCTAAAAACTGATCTTTTTGAGCTAGTTTTGAAAAAAAAAAGTAATAGATCAACTATAATTAAGAAATAAAATAAAACTTAATTTACTAAAAATATCAAGAAAATCTATTCTGCTAAAAACCAAGAACAACATAGTATTATTGTTGTGCTTATCAAGATTAGAAATATCATTCCAAAACCTTCATCGGTTCAACTCTGTTCATGATTGTCGTCTACTGACCAAGATCCATAATGATTCCGATTCCACCCTCCTACTTTGAAGAATGAACACAACCAAGTACTCTATGCGGTGATGGTATTATATATTATAATTAGATTTATTTTTATTGTCTTTAATTGTAGTATGTTGAATATATTTTTTTGTGTTTCAATTTTTTTATTATAATCAAATATTGAGAAAAAATAAGATCGGGTTGAACTGTGGCCCACCTAACTTATAATGGGCAGACTAGTTTTAACAAGACATAACTTCATAATAAAGTGGACCAAACCAAAATAATTCATTTATATGTACAAATTTTTCGAGTCATAAGAGGTTGGACTGAACCGACCCATTTAAGAACTCTAGTTCATAGACTCCCCAACATCTTAAAGTGTCTCCTAAATAGTGTCACTTATTTAAGTAAATAAACACAAATAAATCAATCTACCTTAATTTAAATTCAAAAATTTGGCTGGAAACATTGAAATATCAAACACACTTGCAAAGTTGACTTGGTACCTTGATGATATTCTTGTTGTGATTTGACAGATATCTTTTGCCATGTGTAAATCACTTATAGTCTAAACATATTGTCGTTAGGGAGAGGTTGCTGTTACCAAATGTTAGGTTGTGATTGGGTGGCTATGATTTTTAACATGTGCTATGCAACCAATCTCCGTTAGTGCTTCTATCTTTTTCAATATCTACAATACTTGAACTGATGAAGACGTATTCATATTTTTGATGGAATATGCTGTTCTTTCTTTATATATGTGATATATTAACATAACTACTTAATAAAGGTGGAGGTGCCACTAAGATCACCAACAGTTATATTTTTTTATTAAGAATTTCAGACCCTTGTAAATTAATTAACTTAGACACTTAGTTATTAAAGTAAAATAATCTTAATTGTTAACGTATGAGTCAGGTGTTTTCTTGTTGCACTATTAGTACAAGTATTTTCATTTAGATTGATATAATACCATGTTGTCATTATTTATTTTTTATTAACAAATTGAGATGGTAAAAAGTCATAAATGTATTTGAGGTATTATGATGGGGTTCGAATGTCATAATACTTTTAATATTGTTGAATTGTGGATTAGAGCTTGGGTTTGTCAAAAAGAATCAATTGTAGTAGAGGGATAATTACTTAATATTGCTATATTATTGTACGTATGTATAGTTTTATTTTGATTTTCCTGTAATGATTAATAGCGATATATTATTGTTGCTTGCAGATGAAATTCACATTTATCTTAAACTATAAGAGATAGGGTTGTGTGGATATTTTTGTGTGGTACTGGTATTTAACCCCAGGAAAATAGAAGTAATTTGTGGGTATGGAGAGGTCATGATTCTCTGCAGTGCTTATACAAACTCATTTGTCTGATACCTGAGGTAAAGATGATGTACTTCAAGAGGACTTTAATTGGTGCCGACATTAGTAAGATTAATCATTGAATGCTGTGATAGCCACGTTGTCTGAGTGATAACAACTCCTGATCATATTGGTTTTTTAATTAGTTCTCTATATAGACATTTTGTCGATATGTACCATCAAATGGTCCTAGGCACTCACAGAATGAATGCTACAATTCACAATCACCTTTCCATTTGTTTCCTCTGTTTTTCTCGTAACATCTTAACAAATCAATAGAAAGGTAAAGATTTAAACACAAGTATTTAAGTATTTGAAACACCAATTGAAAATAGTCAAAATAAACATCATATCTGATATTTACAACACAAAACTGTGCTGAAAAACATAAGTTTACATCAACTGTGTGATAGTAACAACTTACTAAAATATCACATTCTATACTGTGATCATTATATTTTTTTTTATACTTTCATTCACATCAAGTGAAAATAAAAAACACAGAACCAGCTGAGCTTCATTTTCTACCTACAGCCAAAAGCTACAAGCTGGTCCCAAGAAAAAAACAGAAACTTCCAAAAAAAAAAAAAAAAGAATGCAGAAAAAAATAAATATCTGCTGCAGTAAAACATCATCAGAGGAGTAGATTCCGGGGACATATCTGCAACCATCCCTCAGTAAAATCACTCTTCTCAGAAGTAGAACTGAACTCAAAAGAGAGTTATGCTTGTTTCTTCAAATCATTTGAATGTATGAAAGTTCCATGAAAGCCATAAGGAACACGAGAAGGAAGCTTAATAGAAGCTTCAAGTTTCAAAGTGATAGCATTGACGATTTGAAGCTCAGATTTCCATTCTTTCTCATCATGAACAAATGTCAAGATATAACCATCATCTTCCCTTCCAGAATTGGAATCCAAAGTAGGTAAAAACAGAGGCTCACCACCAAATCTTTGATCCCCATAAAGATATTTCTTGACTTGACCACTAAAAAGATCAACTTTGGCAAACCCAGAAACTTTAGGCCACGGTTCAGCAAGAGCAAGATAAGCAAACTGAGTTTTTCTCCCCAGTTTGTTCTTGTTTACCATCCCAGCTTCCAAATTAACATGTTGAGATTCATCAATAATAGCTCTTCGTGTGGATTTCCCTGTCTTCAAATTCAACCTGATTTCAGATAAAACACTCTTCAAACTCTCCTCACATTCATTGAAAATGGAATCTGCAGGTGTCATACAAGAACCAATGACAACAACTTCATCATTCTCCTTTTCCTCCCAAGCATTCCAAAGATGAAAACAGAAACAATCAGGTGCATCAATCCACTTCATATCAGAAGAATCTTTAGCATTCTTTGGTAAAACACCGAAGCGAGAAACTTTCTCTTTGTTATAAACAACGGGGGAGCCACCGCGGATCATTTCGCCTAATTTGAAGACAACTTGTTGATCAGGAACAACCACGAAATTCTCGGTGATAGCGAAATCATGCATCATAGTTGGCTCTGCTAAGGGAATTTCAACGTCAGGGGATTTAACGCCGTTAGAATCGAAACGGAAGTATTTCAGATAAGGCTTCTGAATCACGTCGTAGCTTAATGCGTATAAATTGTTATCAATTGGATCAACTTTTGGGTGTGCGATCATTGTTGATTTAAGTTGGTTATTGAAATCGTAACGGCAAACGGTGGTTAAATCGCCGTTAGGAGTTACGCGAATTTGATAAGGGATATCGTCTTCAGACATAGCTAACAGACGGTTATTGAAATAAACTAAACCGGCGTTAGCAACGCCCATTCCGTGGGACCCATCTACGAGATTGAAGAGGGAACGGGCGTAGTATAACATAAGACGGGCTATGCCTGAATGACCGTGAAGTTCGCCTATGGCTTTGGGGAAAACGGGCCGGCCCAAGGCTTTTTCTTGGGCCAAACGGTGGGTTTCGGTGAAGCGGCAAGAGTAACTAACGGAGCCGTTAGTGAATTTCACAGCGTGGACCATACCGTCTCCGTCGAAAAAGTGGTGACCGGCTACCGGTTCGTAATGTGGGTTTGCGCCGTTACGGAGGTAGACGCCGTCAATGCATTTTGGGATTTTGCCGGTTACTGGGAGGGAGTGGGTTACCGGGTGTTCCGGTACTGGTGCGAAATTTCCGGAGATTTGGACACGTGGGTCGGCGGTTTTGGGAAGTGGGTGTTTGCGTTCTTGTGTTATTAAGGTTGTTTCCACGAAGTCTAGGGCGGTGGCTGCGGCTTTTTGGAAAAGGTTCCATTTTTGGTTTTTTTGTTGTTGTTTGGGTTTTGTTTCGGAAGGTGGTGGATTTGGTTTTGTTTCCTTTGTGGGGATTATGGTTGTTGTTGTTGTGGGTTTGGGTTTTGGTTTTGGTTGGTATTGTTTTGGGAAAGGGAGTGTTGTTTGGAGTGAGCATGAGATTCTGTTTTTGGAGGTGGAATTTTTCTTATTTAAGGTGATTGAATTGGAATTTAAATTTAAGCTCAAATCTTTGAAAGGAGATGAGTATGATGATGATGCAAGTTTGGTGTTAATCCATGTGTTTGATGCTGTTGTGGCTGATGTTGCCATGTTGATGGTTCTCTATTTTGAATTGTGTGTGTATAAGTGTTTTTTGAGTACAAGGAAATGAGAATTTTGAGAGAAGGGAGAAAAGTGTTAGTCTATTTTAGTGTTGTGTGAGAATGAAATTAGAAGAGAGGGAAAGTTGAGGGGAGTGGAGAGTGAGATATATGGGTATATATAGTGGAAAAGAGGGGGAAGAGAAAGAGAAGACCACGTGTAAGATTAAGAAAATGGGAGAGAGGAGTCATTAAAAAAAAGGTGGGATTGCATTGGCAATAAGTGATGAAGACAAGGTGGGTCATTGATGCATGATACAATGCCACGAGTAACTTATTTCACTATCGCCCTCTAAAATACGCCTACCAATATTATATGATTAAAATATGGAGAAAGTTCCTTAAATTGAGAGCAATCACACATGACAAAAAAACAGGAGAAGGGGAAAAAGAAAATGAAAGCGGCAAGGGAGAAATGGTTTTTTTTTTTTTACTATTGGCCCATTAGTGTAAGAATTGGGCTTTTGATTCATAGCTTTGGGTAATAGCTTTTGAGAGGTGGACTTGTTTGGTGAATTTGAGTGAGTGGAGAAGCCATTTTGTTGTTTTGTACACGTCTAACCCCGCGTTGCTCCCTCTATCAGACTATGACTATCATTACACGTGGCCAATTCTCTTCGCTCTCTTCTTTAATTAATCTTCAAATCATCGTCACATCATAACCCATACCCCACACGCTTGCCTCCGTTTAAACCTTCCCTCCTTCTCATGCACATTATATTCGTGCTTTATTACGGTAGATTTTGCAATGTCAATAAGCTTTTATATTTATTTATCTTAAATTTCTTTCCAATTTCAATTACCTTCAAAACATTTTAAATATTCCTTACAAATATATGCATCTATAGTGTGGCAACGAATTACCGTATATTA
>PGWS01016926.1:0-11499 GCA_002896235.1 Cicer reticulatum
ATTATAATTTAACAAATATCTCAAAATATCTAGATATTTGTTAAATTACCATTTCACCCGTAACGCATTAAATTCTTCGTAAAAGATTCACCGCAGTTAATTTAATTTATTTATCGACGAGTAATTTTAATCGGCATCAAAATATCTTTTTGATCATATATACTCCAAAATATTAATAACTTTGGCTAAAAAGCCTCCGAGCCAATATCCAAAATACACAAAAATACATAAAGTATACTTTAAAATTATGGGTCTTACAGTCCCCATAGCAGGATGATATCCAGCCACTATACAACTGCGTGATTGTCGACGCGAGGTACTAACATTCGAGTTAGCACGTACATGAGCATGCGATGTGAACCTTCATTTGACCTGTTGGAAGGGATACCTTCTCAACAAAACCTTCGATCATCAGGTCCTATATGCCCGCATGCCTGTCCATTGATGATTCCCATCCTTCATCATTAGAGTCAGCTTCTTCTCTTCCATCAATGGTTTGACCATAGAATGGTAAACCCGTCAGCTTAGAAAATTCCTCAAAAGTCATTGAAATTCTCTTTTCGTTGACTTCAGCAGTGAATCCAATTGTGGTTATCTTAAAAGTTGAGTAAAAAGCTCTAATTAATCTTGGATAAATTTCCAGTGAGCAAGAAAGGAAATCCACCAATCCATGAAATCTCAAATGGTTTTGGAAGGTAAAACCATTTGAATCGAAATATGTAAAATCCAAAGTCCTCGTCTCTTGGATTTTTCTTTTCAAGAAGGAAGAAGGCTGAGAAGTGTCTTCAACTTGTTTACCTTTAGAAGGCAAAACCTTCTTTGGTTGAGGGGAAGTCTTCTTCTTCTTCTTCTGGGTAGCTCCCTTCATAGCATCACCATAAGTTTCTCAGTTTGAGGAGCTTTCCTCTTTTTACTTGGTTCTTGAGAAGTAGCAACAGCCTTTCCCTTGTCCTTAGCCAATACCTTCTGAGTAGGTATCGAAACTCTTTTGGCTGGAAGAGAAGGAGGTGGAGGTGAAGGTGTTCTTCCACTTGATGTAGAAGATGAATCTAGTGAAATTGATTTGGATGAAGATGATGGACGCCTTGCAGTTTGTTTGACGCGTGACATTGTAGTTTGTAGATAGAAGATTTTTGAGATGATTGATTGAGAAGGATTAGATGCAGAAAATTTGAGTATTGGTGAGAAAACTGAGAGCAGAATGTGAAAATGGGTTGAGAAATCGATTTAGGGTTTATATAGAACTGTTCAGAATCGATTTCCCAATCGATTGTTTTTCACTTCTTGGTTTACCAAATCGATTGCCCAATCGATTAGGTTACCGTTGTTTGAAAAGTATCCGTTACACCCACTTCCAACGGTTATAATTTTTCTCAACGGACATCTTGTAAATCGATTTCCCAATCGATTTCGTAATTGATCCTTCTTTACTAAATCGATGTCCAAATCGATTTCCTCTTAAGTTCTGAAAACTTCAAATCTTAACATCGATTTCCAAATCGATTCACATAAGTGCAGGGCCAAAACAAAGTTGATCCAATCGATTTCCCAATCGATGCTCGGGTTTGAGGTTTGAGAACTTCTCAAATTTGTGGAGATCTTTAACCAAATAATCGATTCTCCAATCGATTCTTTAAAAGATTTTCCAAATCTATAATCGATTGCCCAATCGATTGAGTTAATCCAATCTTCAGCAATCTGACTTCTAAGATGTGATAAATCGATTATGAAATCGATTTCATTGTTTGTGACATAGAGAAATAAACCACTAAATACCAAAAATCGATTATGCAATCGATTATCGTGTTTCCAATTTGACAATTTAAAACACTGAGCATCATAAATCGATTATACACTCGATTTTGTAATGCAGTTTTCCTATCTGGTCACAGAATAATCGATTTGTCACATGGATCAGATTTCATTGAGATCTATAATACCAAGTTTCATTCTTATAAAGAAGAAACTGTCCTTGGGCAAGGCCTTGGTGAAAATATCAGCCAACTGATTAGTTGTATTGACATATTCAAGCTTGATCTTACTCTGTTGATATTGATCCCTAATGAAGTGATGCCTAATCTCTATATGCTTAGTTCTAGAATGCATGACAAGGTTCTTAGTGATATTAATAGCACTAGTATTATCACACATGATAGGCACAATACCTAGATCAACACCAAAATCAGAGAGGTGTTGCTGCATCCATAAAATCTGTGCACAACAGCTACCAGCAGCTACATACTCAGCTTCAACAGTTGAGAGTGCAACACTGTTTTGTTTCTTGCTATGCCAAGATACAAGAGAGTTCCCTAATATTTGGCAAGTACCAGATGTACTCTTTCTGTCCAATTTGCAGCCAGCAAAATCAGAATCAGAATAACCAACTAGAGTGCAAGTAGATCCCTTAGGATACCACAAACCTAGATTTTTGGTTCCTATAAGATATCTAAAAATCCTTTTGACTGCACTTAGATGGGATTCTTTTGGATTGGCTTGGTATCTAGCACACATGCAAACACTAAACATAATGTCTGGTCTACTAGCTGTAAGGTATAGTAAGGATCCTATCATGCCTCTAAACATTGTCACATCAACAGATTTTCCCTTCTCATCTCTATCTAAATGACAAACTTGACTCATGGGTGTATCAATGGATTTAAACTTATCAAAACCAAACTTCTTTAAAAGATCATTACAGTATTTGGTTTGACTTAGGAAAATACCATTCTTGCTTTGTTTGATTTGAAATCCCAAGAAGTAAGTTAATTCTCCCATCATGGACATTTCAAATTTTCCTTTCATTGTATTTTCAAATTCTTTACAAAGCTTATTGTTTGTTGATCCAAAGATTATGTCATCAACATAAATTTGGACCAATAGAATGTCTTTTCCTTGTCTTTTGATAAAAAGTGTCTTATCTACATTTCCCCTTGAAAAATTTTCTTGTAAGAGGAAATTGCTTAGCTTTTCATACCAAGCTCTTGGAGCTTGTTTCAAGCCATAGAGGGCTTTTGTCAGTTTAAACACATGATTTGGAAGCTTAGGATCTTCAAAACCAGGTGTTTGACTCACAAAAACTTCCTCCTGGATGTCTCCATTTAAAAAGGCACTTTTAACATCCATTTGATAAAGTTTAAAGTCCATTATACATGCATAAGCAAGCAGGATTCTAATGGCTTCTAGTCTAGCTACTGGGGCATAGGTCTCATCATAGTCTATTCCCTCCTCTTGGTTGTAACCCTTGGCCACTAACCTAGCTTTATTCCTAGTAATAACACCATTCTCATCCATTTTGTTTCTGAACACCCACCTAGTTCCTATGACATGTTTATCTTCTGGTTTTGGAACTAGTATCCACACTTTGTTTCTCTCAAACTGGTGGAGCTCTTCTTGCATGGCAACTATCCAGTCATGATTCATAAGAGCTTCCTTTATGTTTTTGGATTCTATTTGAGATACAAAGGTTGTGAAGTTACAGAATTCTCTGAGGGATTTTCTAGTGGAAACTCCTTTTGAAATCTCTCCAATAATGTTGTCTATGGGATGGTTTTTGATAAACTTCCATTCCTTAGGTAAATCACCTTCCCTAATAGGTTCTACACAATCAAGGTTGTTTGGAGGTACAGGTTCATTAGGTTCTATTGGTTCAGATTCTACAATATCATCCAAAGACTCACTAACTATAGGAGGAGTATTGTTCAAGTTTTCAGCAAACAACTCATCAAACTTTACATGAACAGATTCCTCTATAGTTTTGGTTCTTTTATTGTAGATTCTATAGGCCTTACTAGACTGGGAATAACCTAGAAAGATACCCTCATCTGCCTTAGGATCAAACTTACCTAGATGTTCTTTGCCATTGTTTAACACAAAGCACTTGCATCCAAAGACCCTAAAGTAAGAGATGTTTGGTTTTCTACCCTTGTATAACTCATAGGGAGTTTTTCTAAGTATTGGCCTAATAAGAACTCTATTCACTACATGTGTGGCAGTGTTTATAGCATCAGCCCAGAAATACTTAGGAAGATTTGAGTCTTTAAGCATAGTCCTAGCTAGTTCCTCTAAAGACTTATTCTTCCTTTCTACTACTCCATTTTGCTGTGGAGTTCTAGGGGCTAAGTATTAAAGGAATCATTCTGGAATTCTCCACCATGATCACTCTTGATGGATATAATTTTCTGGTTCTTCTCATTTTGAACTAAAATAGCAAATTTTTTGAAAACAGATAAGGCCTCACTCTTGTGAGTCAGAAAAAATGTCCAAGTATACCTAGAGTAATCATCTACCAACACATAACCATACAAGTTTCCTCCAAAACTTCTAACCTGAGATGGACCAAAAAGATCCATATGTACCAACTGTAAGACCCTATTGGTTTGAACTAAGTTTATAGGGGGGAAAGAAGACTTAACTAGTTTACTCTTCTCACAGGAGTCACACAACCTATCCTTAGAGAATTTTCTATTTGGGAGTCCTAGTACTAACTGCTTACTAACTAGTTTGTTCAAGTGGTCCATATGAATATGAGCCACTCTCTTATGCCATAACCAGTTCTCATCAGCATTAGATAATAAGCAACAGATATCATTTGCAGGTAAGGAATCAAAATCTATCATATAAATGTTGTTAACTCTTTTACCTGCCAATTTCATGCCTTTAACTTCCCTATGCTCAAGTGTACAAGACAAAGAAGTAAAGTGTACCTGAAATCCTTTGTCACACAGCTGACTAACACTTAGTAAATTGTGTTTCAAACCTTCGACGAACAAAACGTCTTTGATAACAGCAGTTGATTTGCTTCCTATATCTCCAATGCCTAGGATCTTCCCTTTGTTATTGTCACCATATTTGACAAATCCACCATCTTTTAAGTTCAGAGACAAGAACTTTGACTTGTCTCCAGTCATATGCTTGGAACATCCACTATCTAGGTACCATGAATGAGTCTTGGATGTCAAGCATATCTGCAAAAAGTAATTCAAGTTTTGGTTTTAGGTACCCAATTCAAATTGGGTCCTGGAGGGTTAGTTTCAAATACTTGTGTCTTAACTTTCCAAATTTGTTTCCATCCTCTGTTGGCCAGTTTTTTCAGTTTACAATTAAAAACTTTATGACCCTTTTTCCAGCAAAAATGGCATAAAACAGCAGAGAATGAATTTTGATTTGATCTAACAAATTTTTGATTCTTTTTAACATTCCTATTTTGTTTATATCCAAGTCCAAATTTAACTTTTAGATTTCTTTGATTTCTAAGAAGCATATCTAAATTGTTTTTGCCACTATTAACCTTATCTAAATCACATTTCAATGCATATGTTTCGTTTTTCAGATTTTCATTAGTGTCTTTAAGAGACTTATGTTTCAAATTAATCTCATCATACAACATGCACTTTTCTTCTAACAGTTTCTTAGTACTAATTAACTGTTAAATCACATTCACATATTCATCATGCAGTTCATTAAATGCATCATGTAATTCATCATATGATGGATTGGATTTAGAACTTACTTCACTATCAGAATCTGAATCTGTATTGGCCGTGAGACAAAGATTAGCTTCTTCATCTTCTGAAGATGCAGATGACTCTTCATCATTATCGTTCCAGGCAATGTAAGCTTTTCTGGTCTTAGGATGTGGTTGATTGCCTTTAGCCTTTGAAGTTTTGTTTTTGTTTTGCAGTTGGAAGCACTCAGATTTTATGTGTCCTGTCTTCCCACACTCAAAATAAGTTATCTTGCTGTCATGAGTCTTTGAGCTTGAGGGCTTTCTTGGCTTGCTATCTTTCTTTTTCAGGAATTACATCATGCAGTTCATTAAATGCATCATGTAATTCATCATATGATGGATTGGATTTAGAACTTACTTCACTATCAGAATCTGAATCTATATTGGCCGTGAGACAAAGATTAGCTTCTTCATCTTCTGAAGATGCAGATGACTCTTCATCATTATCGTTCCAGGCAATGTAAGCTTTTCTGGTCTTAGGATGTGGTTGATTGCCTTTAGCCTTTGAAGTTTTGTTTTTGTTTTGTAGTTGGAAGCACTCAGATTTTATGTGTCCTGTCTTCCCACACTCAAAATAAGTTATCTTGCTGTCATGAGTCTTTGAGCTTGAGGGCTTTCTTGGCTTGCTATCTTTCTTTTTCAGGAATTTTTTGAATTTTCGGACAAGTAGTCCAAGTTCTGAATCTTCATCAGTCTCACTATTTGAATCTTCAGTGCAAATCTCTTGTTCAGACTTTGTTTGATGTGCTTGGACTTTAAGAGACAACCCTTTTCTTTTTCTGTCAGTCTGTTCAGCTTCACTCAGTCTGTGCAGTTCCATCTCATGCTCTCTTAATTTCCAAATAGTGTGGCAATTGACATGCTACCAAGGTCTTTTGATTCTGCTATGGCAGTGATTTTTGGCTGCCACTCTCTGGTCAAACATCTCATAACCTTGTTGATTTTTTGCTCATTGTCAATCACCTTACCAAGAGCATTCAGATTATTGACTATGTGAGTAAATCTTGTCTGCATATCATTGACAGATTCTTCTTTCTTCATGTTGAACAGCTCATACTCATGCATTAATGTGTTGATTCAGGCTCTTTTTACATCTGTTGTTCCTTCGTGCGTTTGTTGCAAAGTGTCCCACATCTCTTTGGCAGTTTTGCAGTTAGACACTCTAAAGAATTCGTCAGCGCGTAAAGCAAACGTAATAATGTTTTTAGCCTTAGCATTGTATCCAACCTTTTTCTTGTCATCCTCAGACCAGTCTGATATGGGCTTAGGAATTGCTGATTCACCTGTGCCAGCTAGGGTTGGTACAAAAGGACCATCTATAACAGATTCAAGAACGTCAAGGCTGGATGCTTCAAGAAAGATCAACATCCTCTCCTTCCAATACATGTATGCTGCTCCATTGAATGCATGAGGCCTTGTTAATGATGCCCCTTCTCCCAGAAAATCTGCAGAGGACATTTTATCTTTTATGACAGTTAGTCTACACAAAGAACAGGCTCTTGATGCCTATTGTAGGAATAATGGCCTCTGTTAGTTCAAAAATATGAGAGTTATTAAACAAATTATCAAAGATCGGTAGCAGAATATATTCAGGAGCAATGATTTACACAGTTGAAAATATTATCAATATATGAGAATAGAAACAATGCTTAATTCAGAATGTTAATCAAGACATAAAATCATTAATTCATACATTTAGGAATACACATTTATGTAATATCAAAATAAAGAGTAGGGATAAGAAACAAGTGCACCAAGATTTATACTGGTTCAGCTATCAGTTTGATAGCCTACATCCAGTCCTGAAATCCAACAAGATTTCAGCCTTTCCAATAGAATGAATTGAGAATGTTTTACAGATTGTCCAGCTTACTCCAAGCCTATCTATCTAACTCACTCACTTCTATTTCTATACCACCTAATCCTTGGAGTTAATCGCCTAACTCTCACAAGATCCAGGTGAAGCTTCTTCTTGATGATCTCACACCAACAAAGATAGCAACCAGTTTCCTTACTGGATTTCTAAACCTTCAATTACAAAAAATTTTCTTTCTCAAAGAATTAAAGAATATAAAGACTTTGACTCAATCACAATAGTATCTCACACAAAAAGTATTTAGCCGATGAATATTTTGTGTGTCGTAAAACTTTTCTCTCAAAGTGTTTATCAAAGTTATACAAATGTTATCTAAATGTTTTCCAAAAGTTGTTCAAGTGATTTTTTTAAAAAGTGATTGAATCTGCTTATATATATTCAGAAAAAACATCAGGACAATCGATTGCTCAATAGATTTTATAATGTTTTAAAGCTAGCTTAATCGATTGCCCAATCGACTTTCGCATGTCTTGTTTTTCTTGAATCTTGAACATATAAGCATGAATCGATTTGCCAATCGATTCTTTTAATACATAAATCAGAACTGATACTATGATTGTATCAGAATCGATTGAGTAATCGATTATAGGTGTTTTGTTCAAACAACGAGATCAAAACAATCGATTGCTCAGTCGACTTCATAATCACAGTCATAATCGATTTGGCAATGAGCTGAATCCTTTCTGTAACTTAAACATTAGCTTCAATCGATTCGTCAATCGATTGTGCTGATCGCAATGATAAAGACTTTTACGTCAATCGATTTGCCAATCGATTGTTCTTGTTACAGAACCTCAGCTATTTTGACAAAATCAATGTGCCAATCGATTTATTGAAAGTTGTTCTGATAAATGATTAACTGCAATCGATTGCCTAATCGATTGCCACAAACTTGTAGTTTAAGCAATCTAATTCAATTGATGTCCCAATCGATTTGTTGGATCACAAAACTCATTCCTGATTTAAAAACTTTTTCACAATCGATTTGTTAATCGATTGATTCAATAAATGGTTGTTTCTGTGATTTGCAAAATCGATTGCTCAATTGATGTCCCAATCGATTGTCCAATTGACTGGATTTAGCCCAGAACTCTGGTTTCACTAAAAACCTTTAACTAATCGATTGCCCAATCGATTTGTGTAGTGAAAACTCTTGTTCTGAGTCAGACAATCGATTGCCCAATTGATTCATCAATTGACTTATTAGTTGATTGATTTATATTCATTGGCAAAGACTTAAGTATGAGACCATAGTGATTAGTCTACTAAACTAACTACTATGACACCTAATTACACTACACAAATTTGCATCTTTCTCAAGCATATCCTCCAACTTTGGTTGAGTCCTTGAGTTGCAAGCTTTTGTTCCAAGTGTATGGTGTCTTCTTGTTTGCCTGAAATGTTTCTCAATTCAAATCATTAGATCAATCAAATATTTCATATGTATTGTATGTTTGGGAATTAAATCAAAAACATGATCAGGGAAGCTCATGACTTACACAACTCGAATCAACCTTTGTAGGAGATCAATTCAAACAAGTCAATTAGAGGGGTTAGTTTGAAGCCTCCATTGTATAGGCATCCAAATTGTGCTAAAGAAGGAATGACTCAAACTAAAGTTTGAAGGGTCCAGAGAGCTTGAAAAGAGATGTTCCAGAGTTAAGAAAATTGAAGTGGCCCTTATAATGTCATTATAAAAAAGGAGATAACAGCTATTTAAAAACCTATTTAGAACTCAAATATTTTTTATTGTCCCACAGATGAGATGAAAAATCATTTAAAACCCATTTTTATTCATGTAGAAGTGGACAAATGGATCAAGATCCACAAAGTCCTAATAGATGGAGGGGCCACATTGAACCTTATGCCCAAAAAGGTTATGGTAAACCATAAAAAGACTAAAAAGGATCTCATCCCTCATGATATGCTAATCACACACTTCAATGGTAAGATCTCTATATCTGATGGTGTGATTGCTTTAAACTTGAAAGTAGGCTATGTGATGAAGCCCACTATGTTTATGGTAGTTCCATCGAAGGAAAACTATAATTTGTTGTTGGGATGAGAATCATTACAAGCAGTGGGGGTGTTGGAATCAAGTCGATCCCTTGAACAATTCCACTTTGTGGTTTTGTTGTTAACAAAGGTACTATGTGAAAACATTTTGTTGCACTAACATTTTTATTAAGTATGCATAAATTAGAACAGGAAAATTGGAGGATACCACCAGAGGATACGACAAGAGGATAC
This sequence comes from Cicer reticulatum, assembly GCA_002896235.1. Taxonomy (NCBI): domain Eukaryota; kingdom Viridiplantae; phylum Streptophyta; class Magnoliopsida; order Fabales; family Fabaceae; genus Cicer; species Cicer reticulatum. The sequence goes on from PGWS01016926.1 coordinate 9,633, forward strand.
AACCAGAGAATATAACAAGAGTAAGTGACCAAAGGAAGTAAAAAGATCAGAGGAAACAAAATCAAACCAATCAACAAAATCATCAGAATCCAAAAAAATGCACGCACTGGAAAAGTTCCCACATATGCCTCTAATAGCGTGCTTCTGGGTCTACATGTGAAGAATAAAGTGTGCTTCTTGTTTGCATGCCTCTGATAAGTCTGTATGTCTGCCTCTAAAGGTTAAGCGTGCCTCTGAAGATTCAGCGTGCCTTTGAGGAGTTCTTGTGCCTTTGATGAACAACAACCTCAGCATGCCTCTGATGAACAAAGAATTGTAGGATGCCTCTAACAAACAATAACTTTAGCATGCCTCTGATGAACAATCACTTTAGCATGCCTATAATGAACAAATTTTTTTAGGATGCTTTGATATCTGAAGCCACTGTTCAAGTCTACATCTGAAACATATATTCCATTGACTTTTAAGACTGCAAGTCATTCTAGAGTGTTGCCTTTGATATGTAACACACTCTGAATTTGCACTAACTCTGATAATACAACAAATGTGAAGTTGATCATGCCACTAAGTCAGACAACATTGCATATGCGTTTGACTATGGTTATTCAAGCATCACAACATCTGATTCCAACAATCAAGTTAATGAATATGAAGAATAGAAGTCAATGACCCTAATGGAGAAAAGTCAATTACTCTTATGGAAGGTCAAAAGCTTTAAATAGATTAAGAAAAATACTGAATTGGACTTAGCTATATTTTAACTTTTAAAGGTTTAAGAACAAACCTAGATCCATTCTTGCTCAAATCAATCAAGTGTATGAAGGAAGATTCGCATAAAGAGTGTTCGAACAAACTCTAGAATTGATACGAAAACAACATTTGAAAAGATCCAGTATGGAAACAAAGATTGCCTAACGATTACATTGTCAAAACATATCTTTCATTATTATATTTGGAAAGAATCTCTATTGACTAAGGTTAATTTGAGATACGATTTAGAAATTCAACAATAAATTCACAAACCCTAATTTCATTTATAAATAGTGGATCAAGACTGAAGAAGAAAGACACAACAATATACAAAAATAGGCTGTTTCGAATAAATCATTCTGTTTGAGGGGACTAAACGTAGCTACCAAGTTGGTGATGAACCAGGAAAAAATTTGGTGTATCAATTTTCTTTTTGCTTTGTTTGTTTCTTGCTACCTGTGATTAGAATTAAGAAAAGAGTTTCAAAATTAGACAAATACAATTCAACCTCAACTACGCCAAAAATAGGCTTTGACAACACTTTTTATGCATTTAACAGCGCTTTTAAGCGCTATAGTATGTAGTGCTGTTAAAAGATACAACAACGCTTTTTAAAATAAAAAGCGCTGTCATAGGTGATATTTAACAACGTTTTTTTATATTTAAAAGTACTATATATTTCTACCTACGACAACGCTTTATGCAAAAAACCGCTATTGTAGGTGTCTTGTTCTGAAAAAAAAAGATGTTGTACGTTTAGTTTTTCCAAAATCATCAATATCATGCACATATTGACACAATAGCAATTTTTTTAATTCAAACTCTATATTCTACTATACATTTAGTTTTTCCATGATCATCAACATCAAGCACATATTGACACAATATCAATTTTTTCATTCAAACTATGTATTTTACTATACATTTAGTTTTTCCAAGATCATCAACATCAAACACATATTGACACTAGAAATTTCCAACAATATCAATTTTCCAAGATCATCATCACAATAGCAATTTCTTACTTTAATCCTATTGTAACAAAAAGTAAAATAAATAAATTAGAATAATTATCAGTTCACACAAAAATATATAAATAATAGTTTACAATGTGAAA
>PGWS01016927.1:0-24021 GCA_002896235.1 Cicer reticulatum
TTTACTAAAAAGAATGTAATTTGGCTAGTCGTACCGCCTATCACAGGCCAAAGTTACTATCTACCAAGGTGCCACTATCACGGGTCTGCACAATTTACCCAAAAACGAAAACCATAAACGTACTGCCTATCACGGGCCCGTACCGTTTATCGAGGTGCCGCACCTATCACGGGTCTGCACGGTTTTCAAAAACGTAAATCATAAATGTACCGCCTATCACAGGCCAAAGTACTATTTATCAAGGTGCCACCTATCACGGGTCTGCACGATTTACAAAAAGGATGAAAATGCATGAACATATACCGACTCCATTCACAACAAACGTTAAGCAAATGCAGATATTAAAAGATTCCCCATTTTTAATATCCATTTAACCTAAACGGTTCTCACGACAAACATTAAGCAAACAGACATATTAAGAGATTCCCCATTCTTAATACTCTTTTAACTTAACTGATTTTTTTTTTAAACAAACATTAAGCAAATCAAGACATTAAGAGATTCCCCATTCTTAATGCTCATTTAACTCAACGATTTTCCAAAACAACATTAAGTAACCCAGACATTAAGAGATTCCCCATTCTTAATATCCAGTTAACTTAAACGATTTTCACAAACACACATTAAGTAAACCGCGGTATTAAAAGATTCCCCATTTTTAATACTCGTTTAACTTTAATGGTTTTCAAATTTCACAGAAAACAAGCTCAAATATACTCCCACATTCAATCCATAATTCACACCAAAACACATCAATCAACACCCATCAAGTATGAATACGCCAAATACGACGAACACAAATCAACGCAACATGACACCCAAATACATCAGACTTCATTTACACATATTCATACACAAATGACTTCAAATTCATTTACCACGAAACATTCATCAATATAAACAAAACCTAACTCTAAGGTTTTACCCATAACGCATTAGATTCGTTTCCCCAAATCGATACATTAAACCTTAACAAATTCCTTCCCACACAACCACAGATAAGTCCCTAATGCAACTATAAGTTTGGAAGGAGCCCTTACCTTAACGTTAGCTTTACGTGGTTTTCCGGTACCGCGAGTAAAGCCGGTAAAATCTTTGCTCGCGACGTCGCCTCCAAATTGGTCCCCTAGCACCGTGGCGTGGTAGTGAGCAACTTTCCCTTCTAACTCTTCGCGAAATGCAGCTTGGATCTAGAAGAAACGGAGGAGTTTGCGTTTGAATCTCAAATACCGTTTTTCTTCGTTTTCGGATCAAAGAGGAAGAGTGGAGTTGCGAAATCCTTGTTCTAACTCTCACCCAACCTTGGGTTACTAGTTTTGAAGAAAAGGAAGCGGCGAAAATGAAAACGGGAGAAGGAGGGAAAAATGGCTCGCGGTCGCAGAGGAAGAAGATGGACAATTTCGGGTTTTCCCTTCCTTTCTTTTTCTTTCCCTTGTTTTTCCTTTCTTCCTTTTTCCTTCCTTCCTTTATATACTCTTTTCTTTTCCTTTTCCTTCCTTCTAGTTTTCCTTTCTTTTTCCCTCCAAACAAACACATAAATATATAATAAACTTAACTTAACAGATATCTCAAAATATCTAGATATTTGTTAAATTACCATTTCACCCGAAACGCATTAAATTCTCCGTAATGAATTCACCGCAGTTAATTTCAATTTATTTATCGACGAGAAATTTTAATCGGCATTAAAATATCTTTTTGATCATAAAAAACCCAAAAATATTATTAACTTTGGCTAAAAAGCCTCCGAGCCAAAATCCAAAATATACATAAGTACATAAAGTGTACTTTAAAATTATGGGTCTTACAAAAAGCGCCTTTCTCAATGGTGACCTTCAAGAGGAAGTTTTTGTTAGCCAAACACCTGATTTTGAAAACCCTGATTTTCCTAATCATGTGTATAAGCTATCAAAGGCCCTCTATGGGTTGAAACAAGCTCCAAGAGCTTGGTATGAGAAGCTCAACAATTTCCTTATTCAACAAAACTTTTTAAGAGGAAATGTTGACAAGACTCTTTTCACAAAGACTACTGGAAATGATATCTTGCTGGTCCAAGTATATGTTGATGACCTAATATTTGGATCTACAAACAATAAGTTGTGTAAAGATTTTGAAAATTTAATGAAAGGTAAATTTGAAATGTCAATGATGGGTGAACTATCTTATTTCTTGGGATTTCAAATTAACCAAAGCAAGCAAGGCATTTTCATTAGTCAAACTAAATACTGTAATGATTTGATAAAGAAATTTAGTTTTGAAAACCTTAAGTCCATTGATACTCCCATGAGTCAAGGAAATTACTTAGACAGAGATGAGAAAGGTAAACCTGTAGATGTTACTAGGTTCGGGGTATGATAGGATCATTGCTCTATCTTACAGCAAGCAGGCCTGACATCACGTTCATTGTTTGCATGTGTGCAAGATACCAATCAAATCCTAAAGAGTCTCACCTTAGTGCAGTTAAGAGGATTTTCAGATATCTAGTAGGAACTAAGAGTTTAGGCTTGTGGTATCCTAAGGGATCAACTTGTACCTTAGTTGGTTACTCAGATTCAGACTTTGTCAGATGCAAACTAGACAGGAAAAGCACTTCTGGAACTTGTCATTTACTTGGAAACTCCCTTGTGTCATGGTTTAGCAAGAAACAAACTAGCATTGCTCTATCAACTGCTGAAGCTGAATACATTGCAGCTGGGAGCTGATGTGCTCAGATTCTTTGGATGAAACAGCACTTATTGGATTTTGGTGTTGACTTGGGAACAGTACCTATTATGTGTGATAACACAAGTGCAATAAGCATTACTAAGAATCCAGTGATGCACTCCAGAACCAAGCACATTGAAGTAAGACATCATTTTATAAGGGATCACTTTCAAAATGGGATCATTAAGCTTGACTATGTTAACACAGCTGAACAGGACACTTCTGGTGCTTGCAGTTTTTTCCAGTTAAATCGATTGGGTAATCGATTACCAGCATGGTATATAGTTTACAAAATCGATTTGGGAATCGATTGCGTTGGCCCCAGACTTCAAAGTTCAGAAATTTTTTTTTAACCTTGCTCGAGCGTCGAATGGGAAATCGACTAGTTCACCTTTCAACTTTAAAGAAATCGATTTGGACATCGATTAAGTAAAATCTGGAAATCGATTTGGGAATCGATTTACAATATGACCGTTGTGACTATCCTGTACTAGCCGTTGAATGCAATAATTACTAAATCGATTGACATTACCCAGCAACGGTAACATAATCGATTGGGCAATCGATTGACGCATCAAAGGGTTTAAATAGGAACAGTTACCAATCGATTTCTTCACTTCATTTCTCCAGATTTCACAATTTTTTTTTACTCTGCTTCATCTCTCTGTTTTTGCAATTGCTCTTGATTTACCATCTACATTCAAACACACTTCAACTTACACTTATGGCACGAGTTAAGCAAACACAAATACGAACTCCCTCACCATCATCATCGTCAAGTGGGCGAACCCCTTCACCTCCACCTACATTAACCAAAAGGGTTCCCATTCCAACTCATATGATTCTTGCCAAGGATAAAGGCAAGGCACCTGCTGTTAATCAAGAGAAATCCAAAAAGCGAAAGGAGCCACCCACTGAGAAGCTTATGGCTGACGCCATGAAGGAAATCTCTCAGAAAAAGAAGAAGAAACCAATTTCTTCACCCCCACCTAAGAAAGCTCCTGCATCTAAGGATAAGGATGTAGAAGTTACCATTCCATCAGACTTTCTTAAAAGGAAAATCCATGAGGGTCGGACTCTGGATTTTGCCTATTTTGATGCAGAAGGTTTCACTTTCCAAGACCACTTAAGATTTCACAGTCTTGAGGGCTTTCTCTCCTCTACTCTTAATAGTTATCCAAGGTTAATAAGGGAATTCTACTCAACATTCAAGCTTACTGAAGACGGATTCAAGGCTCAGGTTAAAGGGAAAAGGATATCTATGTCCTTTGAAGATTTTTTTGTTTTGTCAGGATTGCCATTTCATGGAACATCTATAGACGGCAGTTCTGAGGATGACACTGCTGACGAAGGATGGGAAGAATCGTTTGACAGGCATACTGTTGTTAAGGATCTGATGATTGATGGCTTTGTTGAAACCATTTCACTGCCTATTGGTCAAATGAAGGTCCAACATCGAATGCTTATGTATACTCTGACCCGGATGCTTGTGCCACGATCCGGTAACCATGCGGTAGTCCAGAAGTTGGATATACTACTGCTATGGGGATTGTCCAAGGAGCTCAGGATGAGCTGGGCATGGATTGTGCTAAGGCACATGTTGGAGGCTTCACAGAGTAAGCTTGTGCTGCCTTATCCTCAACTGATTACCAAGATTCTGAAACACTTCAAGGTATCACTTGTTAATGAAGAATCTTCCAAGACCACTATTATCTTTGGAGAATCAATTGTAAACCAGATGCAATTGAAAAGGTTGCATGGTATTTGGATAAGACCACAGCCGAATGTTGAACAAGCTCAACCCAATCCTCAACAAGCTACTGAAACAGCCCCTCCAGAGTATGTTGCTAAACTGCTGCAATTTATAGAAGATCAGATGGCTCACAATGCCAAAATGCAAGAGTCACAGGCTAGAATGGAAGCTGCCTTGACAACTCTCCAGACTTCCCTGAATTCAGTTGTTCGGGATGTTGATGCAATTCAAGCGCATTTATGCATAAAGCTGTCATTTGAAGATATAGCAGACATCGGTCGGCAAGCAACAGAGGAACCAAACCCAACTCCCCTAGATCGTCCTGCAACTCACGTTGAGGAGACACCTGCTGAGGGTAATACAGCGATCTCTACCTCTCCCTTAGATAATAGTGAGGACCAACCCAGTTTAGGAGATTAGGTGTTTAGGATTTGTGTTGTTTTGTAATGACTTGTTGTATTCTTTTCTTCTATATATATAATGCACTAGAACGTTTATTCCATTACTCTCTGAAATCAATTGCCATAATCTGTTTAATATGCTCATTTGTTGCTCTGATACACTGTTTTCTGATTACAACCCCCAGTGCTTATGTTTAATAACATAGGGGGAGGAAATTTTTTTTTCTGCCTTTTTGTCTTAACTGACAAAGGGGGAGAGAAATTATTAACTTGCTAATTAACTTGTACTTATACTGCTGCATATTTTTTGATACTCTGATGACTTATTAAAATGATTCTGATTTTGTTAAATAACATGTGTACTTATGCTATGATCTGATGCTCTGATCTGATATTATGATCTGATAATGGTACATATGATGCTATGAAAATATGTCTGTTGTTAATATCATGTCTTGAAATGCTCAACTCAAGTTAAAATTGTATGCTTGTCACTTATGCAAAAAGGGGGGAGATTGTTGGACTTTAGTCCTCTTAATCCTAATTTTGACATAATTAACAAACATACAATGTTCATACATCATATGATAAATCTAACATTTTAACTGAGCAAGATCTCAGGAACAACAACTCAATCCTACATACTTGAGACAATTGCTTGGAACTCAAGAAATCAATAAAAGTTGAAAATCTACTGAGTAAATCGATTAGGAAATCGATTTCGTAAAAGGGTTGTAAGGAAACATACTGTTTGTGTTTACACAATCGATTAGGCAATCGACTGGCACAATCAGAAATAAAAATTGTGCAAGTCAGTGGCAACCTGATTTGCATGTTAATCGATTGGCACATCGACTGTGCAAATCACAAAGTAAAAACTGATTGAAACAAATCGATTGGGAAATCGATTGGGTAAGTCACATGGACAATCCATTAACTAGGCTAATCGATTGACAAATGGATTGCTTAAATAATATTTCAAAAGTAACATGACCTGTGACAAACACAATCGATTGGACAATCTATTGTGAGAAATTTCAATCATGTTAAGTTTGGTATCAATCGATTGGGAAATTGATTGAACTAAACAACTGGTAAGAACTTTTCAGAAAAATACTACCAAATCGATTGGCACTTCGATTAACATGAAATTAGCTAAGTTCATGTTTTAAACACAATCGATTGGCAAATCGATTGAAACAAATATTTGAAATCACATGGAACTCTTAGTTTGTGGCCAAATCGATTATGTGTATTTGTAAATCGATTATGAAACTTAGTGAATCGACTACGTAATCGATTGATGTGATTTTATTATTGGAACAAAACATCTAACATCGATTATGCAATCGATTCATATAAGTCTGCACATAATTTACTGAAAAGTGTTTTTAAAAGAATCGATTGGGAAATCGATTAGTCTATGTAGTTTCAAGATTCAAGAAAAACAAGACTTGCGATAATCGATTGGCAAATCGATTAAGCCCGTTTTATAACTTTAATGAATCGATTGGTAAATCGATTTATTAGTTGTTTTTCAGAAACTATATAAACAGTTTTCAATCATTCTCTCAATAACACATCATAATACTTGATAACACTTGAATATACTTCAGAACACTGAAGAACTCTTAAGAACATTTTTGATAACATTCTGATATTGCTTTTTCAGATCAAGACCAAGAGATTATTCATAATCAATAAGAGAGCTGAAAAAGAATTCTTGAGAGAAAAAGACAATGATCTCATAAACACTCAAATGAACAACCAGATTATTGTGTGAGATACATTGATCAAGATTGAAGACAAACTCTATACTTCTTTTCTTTTCTTTCTGTAAACAAAGTTTTGTAAAAAGAACCAACTGTGAAAAATCCAGTATGAAAACTGGTGGCGATCTTCGTTGATGTAAAGATCATCAAGAAGGAGCTGGACTTGATCTTGTGTGAGTTTGACGAGTGACTGCAAGGATCAAGGGGTTAAGCAATAGGAAAGAGATTGAGTTAGATAGATAGGTATCAAGGAAACTGGACAATCTGTAAACAAGTCTCAATTCTTTCTATTGAAGAAAAAGCTGAAATCCAATTGGATTGTCAGGACTGGATGTAGGCTGTCATATTGACAGCTGAACCAGGATAAACCTTGGTGCATTCTATCCCTTATCCTTTTACTTTTAATTGTTAATCTTGTATGCCGTATTATATTTCCGCTGTGTATGAATCTGAATAAATCTTGCATCGTATGATTGTATGTTCGATCTTAATTGTATGCTAGACGTATTCTGTTTTCTATATTGTTTTAATTTGATAACGACTGTCATATTCTGTAATTACGAGGTCATAATAACCAACAAAGTCATAGATTGAGTAAGTAGTATGTAAGCACACACCCCACATAATTACCAAATACATGTAATAACAATTCTCTCATTATTGACAACGCCTTTTTGCACTCTAATTCCATTCTTGAAGAAGATCCTATATTCAAACTCGTTTACATGGAGAATTCCCAGAATGGTTTCGTGCGTATGTAAGTGCTTTATTGAAGTTTGTTGCAAATAAATTAGAACTTCTCACCTAACTATTGTGAATATCATGTTTGTATAGGCCATTGACAAGGAAAATGGCGTGACTAACCCTAACTTGTTATCATTAGCTTGGGGTCCTAACTCAATGGTTAAAACTTGGCACAAGTATTACATTAATGGGTACAAATTTCACACAAAAGCTTGGTCTCAGGGTAAGAAAACCATAAATAGTGGAGTTTATGTGAAAGGGGTTACTGGAGGAGGGGAAGATGATTTCTATGGAGTCATCCAACATATCTTCGAGTTGGAGTATTACAAATTGCCTCACAAAGTAGCCTTGTTTTATTGCCAATGGTTTGATCCTAGACGGAACAGAGGAACCAAAGTTCATCCACAATATGATATTGTAGATATCAAGATGAATCAAAAATATGATCTCTATGATCCCTTCATAATTGCACAAAAAGCTAGACAGGTGTATTATGTACCCTATCCTGAAATGTGAACTGATAAGCGTCACTGGTCTGCAGTTATCAAAACAAAGCATATGGGTCATGTAGAGGTGGATGGAGCCGATGAGGACATTCCATATCAAGATGAAGATATGGCACATGTTGAACAATTAACTGAAATTGAAGAAATGGTTGGCTTGCATGATGAAACACATAGCGATGAAGAAGTCAATGTAACGTTTATTCCAAATATTCCAATTGATAATGATAGTGATATGGATGATGAAGATGGGGATGATTTTTCAATTGACATTTGAATTTTTAGTAAGTATAAATAGTAGTTGATTGTTCGTATAAATCTTCATATTCTACCTTTTGATATATTAGTTTTAGATTCAAGTTCTTTCATGTTGTAGAGTTGATAATCTTGAATTGTGTTTACTATTGTGTGTGCTAATTGTTTTTATTCATGTTATTTTTTATAGATGACTCCAAAAAAAAGATTAGACTCAAGCTTCCTTTGAAGAAAAATCGCATGATTTTACCGCATAAGGTAACTCAAGCAGCTCAGCAGGTACAACAGACAATTGATCAATTTCCACTAGATGCCAATGCCACTACACCAACCTCACAATATGTGCGACATCCCACCCAACAACATGTTAAGCCTCCTACCCAACAAGCTGCAGCGCTTCCACTCCCACCTAATAAGGTGCATCAATCTGAACCAATTATAGTGATGATGCCCACACCAAGTTTTATCCCAAAAGACAACATTTCCCCGACTGTTGATCATTCACCGTCACAACCATTAACATCAGTTGCTTCACGACATACTTCAATTTCCGCTAATCCACCACCTTCAATACCGCTTGTTATTGGTAATAAGACTCAATGGTCAAGATGTGCAGATTCTAGTCATGGGGTTGCGTCTGATGGAAGAACAATGATATGGCCAGATGGTCAAGGGTATGTAACTAGTCCTGATTAACTTTTCATTACTACATAAGGATTATGGTTCATTTGAAGTTTTTTTTTTAAATTGTTTACAGGTGGTTATCGTGTAGGATGGCCTCTAGGGCCCTCACCTCAGTCATTACATCACAATATGTTGATCAGTATCCTAGTTGGGGAGCAATCCCAGAATTAACTTTGGAACGTTGGTTCGATAAATTTGGTGTAAGATTAAGTTATATATCTTGTTAATGAGTTGAACTATTGTGCGGATGCTAATTGCAACATTATAATTTATTTGTAATGTAATGTTGCAGGAGAAAGTTGCTTGGTTGCCTGAGCACAATTTTCAGATTAAGACTATCTTCAATACAAAAGGATCAATGCGTCTTTCTGATATGTTGATGCAAGCGAGAAAGAAGCGCAAGTGTCCAACTTGGATGGGAGAAACTGTTTGGAATGATCTTGAGAAGATATGGATGGATTCGTCGTTTAAGATGATATCAAATCGAGCTAAGAAAAATTGTGCTTCTTCTAAAGGAGGAGCTGTCCATACTGGTGGATCTATATCCATTGCTGAACATACCATTCGAATGGTACACTTTTTATATTAAGGACATACCTACTATTTGCTATTTTTATTGTTTTGTTGCGTTGTTGTTTCAAAATGCATAGAGCTATTTTGCTGAAATATTTTGTTGTTTTCCTTTGTTGCTGAAATGTGACTCACGGTTATGTTGTTTTTTATTTTTTGTAAGGCTAAAGAGTTAGGTAGAGACCCCACATTGGACGAGGTCTTTTTAAAAACTCACACTAAGAAGAACGACAACTCTTGGGTTGATGAAAGAGCAAAAAAAACATATGTAAGAAATATTAAATCATTCTTTCATTTGTATTTGTTGGAAAAGTAATTTGATTATGTTAAGTAATTTGATTATGTTAAATTATTTTCTATTTGAGTAAGAAACATTTCAAGGTAAGTTGCAACAAGCTTCCAAAAATGGGGAAGCGTCTAGTAGTTGTAGCCAAGTGGTTAATGCGGAAGCTCGCTTAGACATGTGGGTCCAATCTGTTGGGGGGAGAATAAAGGGAGGATCTATGGTGCTGGAGATAGATCCTCACTTTATAGATCAGGTGTCGCAAGTCTAGTCCCCGATTTTTCGTCCATCTAGAGGTTGTGTCAATGTCTTGTCTCAACACTCTACCGAGATAGCTGCACAGATAGCAGCATTTGAGGAGCGAGCAAAAGCGGCAGAACACGAGGCACGAGAGGCGCGGGAGGAGCTAAGGAAAGCAGAGCAACATCGACAAGAGGATGAGCAACGCACTAAAGAGCTCCAGATACAACTAGCAACATTGGCAAAAAGTGTTGCTTCATACAGGCTGAGTCATCCTGTCGTCGTCGTCATCCATATTATGACGAGGATGAGTCTAACGATGATGACGGCGATGAGTAGTACTTATTTCATTGTTAGTTTCGTATAGTAGTACTTTGAAACTTATGGTAGTGACAATGTGTATTTTGGTTATGTGTATTTTTGAAACTTATGGTAGTGAGAATGTGTAAGTTATGGTAGTGAGAATGTGTATTTTGAAACTTATGGTAGTGCAAGTTGCCCTTATTTTGAAACTTGTGGCAGTCAGGAGGTGTATTTTAAAAACACTGTTTTATAAAAATTTCACTTTGTTTTGACAATGATATTTTAATGTGCTTATAATTTATTTTAAACATATATTAAAAAAATACAGCAAACTGTAAAAAAAACAAAAATATATTTTAAAATCATTTTTTCATTACCCACGGACATGTCATGGATAAAATAATAAATATCAAATATCAAGATGAACATTTGTCACGGATGGTCCGTCAGTAACATTACTTGCGACATGTCCGTAGGTAATTATCTACGGCATTATTCACAGAACATCTATGAGTAGGTTTACCCACGGAGTCTCGGTAAGTCATACTACCCACGGATAATCCTTAAGTAAGTGTAACCTATTGCTTTTCCGTCGATAAATATATTCCTACGAGCGATTTAGCTACGAACCCGTGTCCTTGGGTAAGTTTTGTTTACCTACGGACATGCCGTGGGTAAAGATAAAATCTGCCGTAGATAACAACAGTTTTTCTTGTAGTGACAAACTCGTGCCATTTACTCTCATTGTACGTGTTTGGTCAGGTTTGGCTATTACGTTGTGGCTAAGTCTCTTTTATATTTCATCAATTACGGATAAGTCTCTTTTATATAATTTATTTCATCAATTACAAGTCAATTAATTGTAGTTTTAATTTTTTTAATAGATTACATGGATTGAACATGTAGAAGTGGATTATAAGATGGTGCAAAATATATACAAACCACTAGTTGATTCCGGGCTTTCTTATTTTTACCGAGACAATTTGAACGTCTTGCTTGTTCAATGTCCAGCAACATGCCAACAGGGAACCTTGGTGATATGTATATATTTATATATTTCTTCCTTCTTTCCAAATGACATAAGATGCATAAAAAGGTAACTTGATTTACATGTTTAGAAGATGCAAAATATTTATATATTTGTTCCTTATTTCCAAATGACAGAATATTTACAAATGTCCATACAAGATGGTATCTGTAAGATGTGTTGCAGAATATTTACAAATGACAGAAGATGCAGAAAAGGGTAACTTGATTTACATGTTTGAAGTTTTCCTCAACTTTAATTTATGGGAGAAAGGTGAAGGGGCTTGACTTAGATGAAAGTGGCATGGCACTCTAGTTTGAAACTTGAAAGGTTGACAGTTTGCTTTTGTAAAACACTACTGCGATGACGATGAAATTCATCTACTCCTCATCAACTTTTTCCGTGCTCAATGATAAAGCTAACTCCTATATTTTATTATTTCTAGTTTAGATTATGAGGGGAGAACTATGAATGCCATCCATTTAATATATCTATGTTATGGAAGGTATATATTCTTCTTCCTGATATGAGTATATGGCCTTCCTGACCAACCAAAGATCTCATTGTTTTTTTTGTTTCGGGGACTGTCATATTCCAACTAATAGCAGCATATAGCCTCCCTTTCATGTCAAGTTATGCTTTACTGCTGCAAAAATTCTTAAACTATAGTAGGACATATTCTTCAAGTATTCTTAGTTTCACCGAATGCCTTATCAGTCTTAACAATGGGGAGGGGAGAGTTGCTGAAAGTCACTCACCTTTCTAACATTATATTATACTAATTCTTTAACATAGAAGCAATGAACATTTAGCATAGAAGCAAAATCAGAAAGAACATATTTTAGATGTCACCACATTATTTTTAAAATTCTGATGTAAAAAATGGCAAAAAATATCCTAATTTTTAACAGGTTATGGATCCACATTGGTTTTAAGTGATAAGAAAAAAGAACTTATTGACAGAGCTGATAACTCAGTATAAATCTTACATATTGTATCGAGATATATCCTAAAAGAAAGAAACACCGACAGCAAGAAATAACTAAACTTTTTAAAACAAATCATGCATTCTCATGAATAGTCAAATAATTATTATGCATTCTAAATTGATTCATTCACACTTACCCACACAACGACTCTCCTAATCAAATCACATCATTGTCTAATAAATACAGATATACATATATAAAAAATATCAATATGAAATGTTAAATTAAATATGTAAAAAAAAAAAAAAAAAACAAGAACGCTAACATGAAACAATTGACAAAAATTCACACGCATCTCTGAAAATCCATGAGAGAAAAAAAAAATACTGAGGTCTAGACTCTAGAGTTCAATGTTACTTTTTAATCTTTCTTCACAAAATAATAATTATGTTCATTATCACAAAGATAATCATGTAATCATTGTCTAATAAATACAAATAAAAGTATGACGTAACATTGTACTAATATACATAAAAATTATCAATAAATATATACAAAATATTAAGTTTATTGAATGTTAAGTTAAATCTGTAAAAAAAATAAACAAAGAATGCTAAAAGTCGTAACAATTAACGACATTTAAGAATTCAAAACACCTATAAATTCACTCCCATGTCTGAAAACCCATGAAGATAAAAAAAAAATACTAATAGGTGGTCTAGACTCTAATTTAAACCTAAAACTAACATAACCTCAGACATTTGCTTATCTGAAGAAAAAAAAATATATAATTCAATTAACAAATCATAAACTCATACAATCATATAAAAGTAATATATATTGTTCAATCATATTTCTACTTTCACAATTAAATTAATGATGTTTGATTTTGTTTTAAATTTGTTAATTAATATTTGTGGTATGCTGACATGTTTTCACAGAAAAATTTATAATTAATTAATTATAATACAAAATATTATAAGGATTCAATCTCTTAGTATTTATACAACAACTTCATTTTCACAATATTTATTCACCTTTTGATAGTTTTTATTTTTTTATCTCAACTGTTTGATTTTATGATGACAATTCATTTAATTTGTGTTGCATCAATAACATTATAATATTATTAGATACAAATGTTTAAAATTTCTTCAAATACAGACAACTATTACTAATTGCACTGTAGCAACGGTGCAAACAACAAATATGTAAAGAATAAAATATAAAGTTATTAAATAAATTTATGAAAAAAAATCATTCTCCTTTTATTTTTTTATAAATTGGAAATGTTAAATTCTCTTTTATACTTAATATTTATTTTTATTTATTTGTACAAAATATATATTCCATACAATAGTCATTAATTGTGAATTATTCAAAGTTATATTTAAATATATTCAAGTAAATTTTATCATTATTCGATATTCATTGGAGAACTGTTTATGTTGTATTAGTACAAGAAGCATAGTGTTAATTTCTTTAATTTCACTCAAAATATTGTTTATAATATTCAGTTGTATAAATTGAAGAAAGTGATTTAACTTTTTTTCAAGTGTTTGTTAAACCTAGGATAGTGGTGTGCTTATATAGACACATTGTTAAAGTGTGTAAAAAAGTCTTAGCGTTAGGACTTGTACTTTATCATGAAGAATTGGTGGAAAATTCTTGTGGTGTGCAAGAGCTGATTGGACGTACCTTTTGATTGTAAAGGAACAAAGATAAAATCTATGTGTTCTTTATTTTTTCGCCATCTTATATTTCTTACTATACTCTAATAAATAGTTAAAAACAATATCATAAGTCTCTAATAAGACCAAAAGAAATTCTAACACGTAATTCACCCGTCTGCCCCTTCTTAGGCGCGCCTCTAAACTTACAATTGGTATTAGAGCAGGGTTGGAAATTTGCTCTCGATCCTTATTCTGGCTTCACAAAACCAATTTTAGAGATGATGGTAGTAGCCAATAAACACACCTTGCTTTGGGTTTGGGAACATTAGATTTTGAAAATACGGATGTCAGACATATCTTGAGGCACAATGAGATTATAATTGGGATGTAGCAGAAAATGCCCCTATATCCAAATACAATCATCAACAATAAAGAGGAAAAAAGATGCAAGCCCTCATGGACAAATGATGACAAAAGGAAAGTGTTATTTGATAAAGGCAAAAACATGTACATCGGCCACTGGAATGGAACGAAATTTCTTTCGTGTATTTTTGCAAACTGCCAAAGAAATCTAGGATACTCTTTGAGTAATCATGAGGAACATTTGAGGTAAAAACATTTCTAAATAATACTTTTATCTCAGATATGAATTGTTTCGTATGCATCCTGGAGGAACCTATTCAAAACTTGAGAAAAATATATTATCATTGGACCAACACCATTGATGGTCTTGGCAAAGATCTTCAAATGATGGAGTTGACCTTAAAGTTGTAAGATCATTAACAAGGGCATCCACCTAAAGTGACGACAATTTCTAAAAAGAATAGCCCTCAAATATGTATCTTTATGCGCTTTCCGGGAAAACTCCAGAATGATATTGAACTTGGAAGACTAGAAAGAATGACCATTCTAGAAAAGAAGCCAAAGAGCATTGCCTTGAAATCGTTGTCAGAGAAATATAGATGTGACAAATTAGATGAAAATGAGAAAATCACTTCCTAGTAAAAGAAATTGGTGGTAACTTTCTTACAAAAATAAAATTCAATAAAAGAAAACTTTTAGGAAGAAGATGTTCACTACAAATCAAAAATCACTTGTTTTGAGTGGGCAAGCAAGGACACATAAAAAGCGGAGTGGTCCAAATATTGTCAATAAAAGTGCTCTTAAGAAAAAGAAATTCAAAAAGGCTATATATGCATGAGAAACAATGAGTCAGTTTATCCTACAGATTCAGAAGTGTGACGAAGAAGAAGAGGTTAGTAAACAAAGATTCTTCTTCATAATAATGATGCTATAATGGAATTACTTATATTGAATGTAATGATGCTCAATATGCAACCAAAAATAATACTTTGGAATGGTAAAATTTATTGCAAAAGGTGTCAATCAAAGAAGCAAAATTTCATCTCTTACAAAGAGAAAATGACACTATGAAAAAAGATTATGAAAAAGGAACAAGTTGGATGAAAAATGATCTACATCATAATCAAGTGATTCTCTGATTCTTTTAAATTGTTCCATCTAAATAGAGTTTATTAAAGATATGAAAAGGTAACAAGTTGATTGAAAAAATATTCTTAATATGCAAAGTATTCCCAATGAAAGGTGATCTTGGTTATCAAAGTTTGCAATAAACCAAGTTTGTACAACCATCTTTGGTTAGGTAAGTGACCAACCCACAAAAAAGAAAGTTATAGGCTGGGCAAAATGATGCATCATTATTCTAGAAGATATAGGTTTCAAAAAGACATCATCATATGCCTAAATTAGAAGTAATCATTCCTACATGCTTTTATATTCTGTCTAAATTCCACACACTAATGCTTGTCATTTTGGGAATTTTTGTGGTTCAAATGGGCAATTATGTGTGTGTCAAGAAAGGTACTAATACTCCAAGGACCGAAGCACTTTGGATACTAACAAGTAATGATATTGTTTTGTAGGATGCTTACAAAGTACCTTGATATGTGGTATTGGATAACGGATGTTCAACAGAACACATGATCGACGATCCCGTGGCAAATAAAATTTTCAACACTTTCTTGAATTCAGAAAAAAGGATATGTGATTTATGGAGATAACAAAACAGGATATTAAATTCTCTTGCGACAAGTGGAAAAGTTGGTGCAGAGCCCATCTCTTACAATTAGAAAATGTTCTAATATGCTGAAGGATTAAAGCGACAATCTTATTTGGCATTAACCAATCTTGTGACCAAGGGTTATCAAATAGCTTTCAAACATAGCGGAAGCTATTAACTTCAAAGAATGTAGGCGTACTGCAAATGAACATGTTTTGTTGGTAAACGTTTCTATAAAAAATATTGTTACAATTAACTTGATGCATTTATCCTTGAGAATGAAATGTCTTATGTAAGTGACAACATATATTGCATGGTTTGTGGCACAATAAGGTTTGCAACATATATGCTATGTGGACTCAATTAAACAGTTAGTCAATGGCATGAACTTGTTGTCGGCTACCAAAGGATGAATTCATTTTAAGACCAAATAATGTGAATGCTTGTCAAAAAGGTAAGCAAACTAAGTGTTTTCCTCCAAAAACTTACAGGGAATTGTGTATCAACTTCATGACCACTTCAATTGATATATAGGACTTGTTTGGTCCATCAAAGAACTAAAATCTGGTGGAAAAATCATAGAGACTAGTAATTGTAAAGATTATCTCAAGGTTCACTTGTCCTAATATCTTTGGCAATAAAATGAATCTTTTTAAACATTTAAAAATATGCTCAAAATAGTCCAAAATTGTATCATTTAAGAAGTGATCTTGGAGGAGAATTTCAAAGTACTTCTTATTGAAGAGTATTGTGAAGACATGAAATTTCTATAACTATTTCTGCAAGGAAGAACACCTCATATAAAATGAAGTTGTGAGAGAAAGAATAGATTATTGGTAGTACTTACTTTGCAGAGACCAGTTAAGTGAGCTAAGTATACCAAATGCTTTTTGGATAGACGCTGTAAGTACAACTTGTTATGTAACATTTGATGGATCTAACCCCTCAAAAGAGAATAAAATTGTATATCTTTTATGTATGATGATAAGTGATGATATAAGCAAGAAATCAAGTTGATCAATCAATTCAAAAGAATGAAGTCAGTATTGGAGCAGTAAGATCAAATAACGATCTCCCTCAAGATTGGAGAACCCATTGTTGTCACCCTCATTAACAACATTATAGGTGATATATCAACAAAAAAATTACTAACAAGGCTCAAACTCAAATATGCTTATTTAAATATGGAATTTGCCTCTCAAATATAACCTTATAAGGTAGGTGAAAAGCGACTTAACGATGATCAAATGGATACTTGATGAGAAAGAAACTAACTAATTTGAAAGAAACTAAGTGTGGGAACTTGTGTCCAAATCTTGGCAATGAAACACATCATTGGTACCCACATGCGTGTGTTTAAGAATATACAAGATGAAAATGATATATGTTGTTATTCGAAAACAAGGCAAGGTTGGGTTGCTGCAAGGGTACATAAGAAGAAAGGGATCGACTTTGATGAACATTTTCTTCAATAGCAAGGTTAGAAGCAATCCATTTTATTACTTGCTTATGCTTGCTCTACGGACTTTGATAATTACTTCAAATAGATGTCAAGAGTGCTTTCCTGAATGGCTACATCTGATGAGGAGGTTATGTCAAACAAGCCCGACTTGGAAGACTTCAAGAATCCTTCACATGTCTTCAAATTAAAGAAAACCCATATTATGATTTGAAACAAGCTCCAAGAAACTTGGTATGATAGGCTAAGGTACTTTCTATGTGAACGAGTATTTGAAAAAGGTAATAGTTGATAAGAATGATTATCATTAAAAGGACTAATGATCACACTTTACTTATTCAACCATCTAAGATTGACGATATCATATATTTTGATTAACCAATAATGCAATATGTGAAGAATTCTCATTAGTGATGCAAAGGAGAATTTAAAATGTCTATGATGTTGGGTAGTTAAATTATTTCCCTATTTACTTCAAATCAAGCAACTCAAGAATGGATTTCATCCATCGAAGACTTATGTTAGTGACTAATAAGATATTGTTAATAAGAGATTTGAACTAACAACACAAAAAGAAAGTGCAATTCTTATGGAAGCTCTCAGAATTATGTAGGTAAAGATGAAACTGGTAAATCAATAGATATATCAAAATATCGAGGTATGAAGCGATTCTCTTTTATCATATAACGGCCATTCGGCCATAGATATTAATGTTTAGTGTACTTGTTGATGTTGCAAAGATTCAGGCAGCATCCTAAGGGATTTCATCTTTATGGATAGCTCAGCTATAAGCGACTATAAATGATACATACCTTTGATAAGGACCAACCAATGTTGGCTGTATAGGCTATTCAGCCAATGCGATGGATAGTATATAACATATATGGTTGGTCTCGTTCTCCATTAAACTACGTATGATGTACATACACAGCATTCGACCAAAGCATATAGTGACACTTTATCATATCTTAGGTAATGCATTAAGTGTTATGATCCTGTAAAATCAAGGCTGTGTGGTTCTAAGAAGACAATTGCTGATAGTAGAATACATAGCGGTAGATAGTTGATGTGCACCATATTTTATGGCTCAAGCAACAGTTATGTGGCTAATGCAATTTGATTTCAGATGCATCCCTTCTAAGATGTGACATTCCAGATGCTATCAATAATACATAAGAACCCAATCAATTGCATTCGTCTAACAACATATATGACATAATGCCCATCACTTCTGTGCGACTCGTGTGTGCTCAAAGGATAGATATTAAAGTTTAATTTGTGGATACACATAATCTCACTAGAAGGTATACTTCACAAAGCCATTGAGCTTAAAGACATCATTATTATAAGATACTAAGAGACTTGGAATTCTAACATGAAAATGATCTCTATGATAAAGATACTAATATACTTTGTAGTCATTTCTCTTTTCAAAATCTTGAACTTCACACTTGAATAAGTTGTTAGATAGGATCTTTGTATGTATGTGATGCTTCCTTAACATGATTATGCCATTTAAATATTGTATCCAGTGAAAATTCGTCTTAAAAATAAAATGTTTTTCAAATCGTTCGAGTCCGAATACATATAGTATGGTATAATTTATCGATACGCACGTTAACTCCAGTAGAAAATCATGTATTCAACTACACAACGAGTTGTGTAGTCGAAAGTACATATTTGTATTTTGTACGCCCGTATATACATTACTAGCATTTCTACGTGTTCCAGCACAATCATTTCTAATCTCCATTACATCATTAGAACGAAAATAACTGTTTCTTCTCATACCTCTTCTACTTAAATTCTAAAAAGTACATTCTCGCTGATCTCACTATTCTCTTACATGCATGAAGATATTACGTAACCTGTTACACTATGCATCAAAGCCTCATACCTAATGATTACATCATCATTCTCGCGTAACGCCAATAATCAATGAGCCTTTACCTCAAATTGCCAAGATTTTTCCCACGAGCCGAAAATCAGTGCCACAGCTTCTTTAATCTCGTGTCATGGATCACGTAAAAGAGGTTGCTCGAACCAAGACATCGCTTGTCAAGTAGGGTCCTTCAAAGGCAGGATTGGAAAATATGTGACCAAATAGAGAGTGGCCTTATGTATCGGAGGGTTTGTGCATTTTGACAAAAAATACATAGAAAAAAAAAACGAGAACACTGAATAGCTGTCTGAATTATGCTATGGGCATCGTTATGAGTTGTTGGAAACCTAACGTTGACAATAGGTTTGCGACAGGTAACATTTATATTCTATTTTTCTTCTAGTTACATTACTGGTTTTATTTAAAGACAAGAAAATTATTCTAAATATCGAATTTGAGCTTCAAATTATGTTTTTTTTATGCTAGAAGGATCTGATCAATTGGTTCATATTGTCAGCACTGTTTTGTTTGCTTCCAAGGATGCCATATATTCCTTATGCAAAAAAGGTCACCAGAAATTTGGATCATTTTCAAGTGGATTTCTCAGAAAAAGTTATTTATTAACCTTCCAAAGACAATTTAATGGACTTTGAATGTGCTGCCTAGTGTGAAGAGTTGTGTAGTGCAGTGAGCAACTTCAGGCTTATTTCCAGAAAGGTGATCTGAGACAGTCATCTACGGTCTGCCATGATGAGAAGCAGAAGAAACGACGTCGGCGATTGATCACATTTCAAATCGTATGGTGATTAAACAAGTTCAACTCTTTCAAACCTTCATCACTGGACAATTTCAATCTTTGGGCACATCCATTAAAATATTCCAAAACTTTGAGACAATCCTTGCCAGCAGACCATGAGCTTATTGGGGGGTTTGTTGAATGAACTCAATGGCCTAATCCTCAAAATTGACCAACTTCATGACCCTAAGGATGATAACCTGTAGTTTTTTGCTGATGAATATGAATTTCTTTTTTTGTAGTTCTTTTTGTCTTTACATGCTTTATGTAGTTTTATCTGTAATTTTATGACAGTGGTTTCTCATCTTGATGTATGAAATCGACATATTTATCCTTTAAACACATGTGTTTTTATGCTATATTTCTGATCTACCTTGTGTAATGTCTTTATTCTATATACTTTGAATGCTCGAATATTACTTATCTGTTCCTTTCCTTCTTCCGATTGTTGATCATGGTCAAATAAGGGGAGAAAATCGAGTATGATCTATTGTACTGTTATAGAAAATCTGTAGCTTATTCAAACGTTCAAAACAGCTTGATGGCATGACCTTGCTCTCAAGGTCATAGGGGAGTAGAGCATGAATTAATGTTGTTATTATGTCAAAATCTTAGGATTAAGGGGTCCAACAATATCATAAAGCAGCATACAAATCTTGTTTCACAATCAAGGTACATCTTATCGTCATCAAAAAGGGGGAAATGTAAAGTATACATAGTCAAGACTATCTATGTTTTGATGAAGACAAAGGACCATAGAAAGTGACAAGTTGCGAAGTTCAAAGTGAAGTCAACAATCAAGTCACTATATGACAATATGCTAAGAAAACTTACAGTGCAAGGTACTCGATGTAATCTATATCGTTATATTTCAAATCACATGAGAAACTCACTATTCTAGCATATCATCACATGATTTGTCAAATGTCAAACTACACCAAGTCAGAAGCAAAAACTTCAAATTTGTATTCAACTATTGGATGTTTTAGCGATAACAATACCATCATTATAAAATGTATTTTTGTATACGACTACAGGATACTGTAGCCGAATACAAAATCAAGTTGTGGCAAAAAATTGAAAAGTCATCTGTATCAACTACAAGGTTCTGTATTCAATACCAGCTAAATTTTGAGTAAAATTGAATGTTATAGAAGTGTATTTGACTACAACTCAGGATGTGCCGAATACAACTGTGAAACAATGTGATTTTTCAGTTATGAATGTTTCTAGATCATTGCATATGTTCATCAAAAACCTCTAGGAACGAATGACCCTGACTGTAGTGATTTCTAGGAGTATAAATACTTCTTAGTTCAGTTTGATAAGAATCTTAACAAAATCTTAGACAAACTTTGAACATTTTCTAAAATATTTGTTAATTATTCAAAACCCTTAGTTTAGAATATTTAGTACACATTTTACATTGCAATCATTGAGAAAAGTTCTTTGTTGTACTTGAAATTATTATTAGACTGTTATCACTGTACAAGAAAGTATCAAGTGAATTATCCTCTCATTTCAGTCAAAACATCATATTATAGACTGTTATGATTGTTGTACTTTCTTTTAAAAAATTGTAGGAAAAATGGAGACTCTTCAAGTGTTGTAAACGACGGATAGAAATCTATGTAACAAGTCTTAGAGTTAGACTTGTACTTATGTCTAACATATAGTAGAAATCACTTGTGTATGCAAGAGACAACTGGACGTACCATTGGTTGTTAAGGAGAAGACCAGATTAAAATATTGTTATTCTTTATTTTCTGCCATTACATTTACATACTCAATATTAAATCTCTAAAAATCCTTTTGAAAAGTTTATTAGAATTTTTATGAATTAATGTCTTCATACAAAACATAATCAAATATTTGTGATCTAATTTAGATAGAATAAAAAAAATGAAAAGTTGTTTTAAGAGGTTTCACATAGGCACAATACTTGCATATATAAATTACCCCAAGCTTAGAATATATATATATATTAACTTTCAATGGATAACCGGCAAGCATATGTTTTTGTTTTTGTGGTAGTAGGTAATGTGCATTCAACCTCTTCAAATGATAGGTATGTTACTAAGTAATTTAGCAAAAATTATTTTATTTGCACTATGCGAAAAATAGGATTTTACAGCGCTTTTTTTAAGTCATTTACAGTGCTTTTTCAAAAAAAAACGTTGTAGAATCGAGCGTTGTAAAATGATACAACAGCGCTTTTTAAAATAAAAAAGCGCTATAAAAAATGTAGATATATTGCGCGAGCTTGTTATGCACATTTTACAGCGCCTTTTTTAAAAAACGCTGAAAATGCGCATTATAATGCATATTTTACAGCGCTTTTTCAAATAAGCGCTGTAAAATGTTCACTCAATATATGCATTATAATGCACATTTACTTGCTTTTTTCAAATAAGCGTTGTAAAGGTGCATTTTTTTTATTTTTTTTTTAACTATTAGAAACGTTGTAAATTAAATTTTTTAAAAAAGCGCTTTTTTGTTTTTTATGGCATTTTTTTAGAAAGCGCTATCTTTTAATTTTTTTTCCAAAATCATTTTCATCCAGAATCAGTTCACAATCAGTTCACACAACAATAGAACATATTCAGAATCAGTTCACACAATCAATACACAAAAACAGAACTATATAACTTAACTTATAACTTAATTTACACAACAACAGAACATATTCTGATACATATATAACTTAACTACATATACAATTTAGATATTGTACAACAACACATATTCATATACATATTCAGATACTGTGCTCTATTCATATACATATAACTAACATTATTACACAGACAGAACTAGCTACCATATAATATTCAGATCCCTTGCAGCATGCTATTTCCCAGAAAATCAAATAATTTTCATTTCAAGCACATACTGACACAAGTCTTCCTTTAATTCAATTAGATATTTCTCAGAGTATGTTGGACTGAAATTGTTAAAGTACTGCGCAATATAAAAATTGAACATAAATAAGTTAGAATCAGATATATACATAATTTATATACGAAAATCAAATAATGAAAATACCGTACCGTTTCTGGGATAATAGTTTGATTTCTATGAACAATCTCCTTCATGAATCTCAATACATAGTACCCACAGTCGATGTTGTTCGTTTGACGAGGGCACTATAAAATAAAACATATAAGTCAATAAAATATTTGTGCATTGATTGTAAATGCATATATTTGTAAATGAAAATTTAAAGGCATAGATTTCAAACCTTTATTGGAATCCATGTGATGTTATTAGACTTTTGCTTCGACACTGTAGCACCTCTTTTTGAGCTCTAAAAACTTGTAAAGCACTATCGAATAAATAAATGTGATTATTATAGCATTAACAAACACATTATTTATACATTAACAAACACATTACTTACGGGTCGAACATAGTCTTTATATCGGAGTGGTTGTTGTAACTGCCGTGCAAGGGATCTAAATAGTATATAACTTTTGATGTCGCATTGATTTCAAATAGCACCCAATGAGCCCTACAACAACAAAAATTTGGTTGGCAATTTTATTTACACAACTAATAAATATAAGATCTCATAAATTAAAAAAGATATAAATAAATAGTATATAATTACGTACCCTGAATTATATGATGCAAAGAACAACTTATCCTTCTCTATATTTCCTAATAACATATCTACAATGTATTTTTTTACATTCACTAGATCGAGTTTACACATCGAAAGCTTATGCGGAGATAAGAATGAATATCTATTTGACAATCTGCGCAAGCACACCAACTTCTCATACAAAAACCTTCAATGAAAAGTTCAACTTAGATTAATTATCAATAAATTTAATTAATTACCAATAAATGCAATTAAAAGTAGTTTTTTACCTTATGTACAAGCTGATGACAGTAGCACTCAGCTCCTTATGGTTGAGAAGTTCGTATATGTGCTCCTTTTCAAGAAATTCTTCATACTCAT
>PGWS01016937.1:0-13779 GCA_002896235.1 Cicer reticulatum
TTTGTGAGGGTTTTATTCGGCCACAAAATATTTATAAAGTTGGCCACAAAATTGGTGTTTTTTCTTGTAGTGGATATACTTTCCTTTTTTTCTTGTTCATTCTTTTTATATACTTTGTATCTTTTCTCTTTTGCATACCTCATATCACCCCTCTCAAAATCTCTTTTGCCTCATTGCTTTTGCCCTATCTCTCTTTTCATACCTCATTTCCTTCTCATCATAACATATATATCTTTATTTCAAACATATCTTTATTTTGAGAAGATCTTCCATGGTGAGATCTCACATCTCTTTGATTCACAAACTCTTCTCTCAAGGCATTCATTTGAGTATTTCCTATTTTTGTAAAGTGATCCATAAGATAAGTGATTTTAGGAGAAATGGGATTTGGTTCACTTTCACTCATGAAGACACACTCAAATAGATTATCAAAGAAATAAGAAATATTAGAATTAAATGACTAAGTGATCCCAAATATGTGGGAGCTAAAGATACTATAATCAAACTTGCAATGCCTAAAAGAGATAATAAGAATGCAATAAATGTTTGATTTTTCATTAAGAACAACTCAGGAATTATTTTTTTTTTTGCAAAATATCTTTTTTTTTCAAAAGTGCTTTTGTGCAGAATCACTTTTTTCGAAGCACTTGTATTTTTATATTTTCTCGACATATTTGAGTTCCTCTCATTTTTATAATCAATTTAGACTTTTGATTTTCTAGAATCGGACTTGTATGGAAGAAATAACATCAAAACAAATTTGCAAGTTAAACTTTGGATCAAATAATTGCAAGTGAAGAAGATGAATGCATATTTTTTTTTCTAACAACTACAGATTTTAGAATTTCACACAAAATGAAGTAAAAAATCATCAAACTAAATAATCTCGCACATATTATAACACTTATAATCAACTAAGAACTCAAGATTACACAAAACATAGATCAAATTTCAAGAAATTAACCTAAAATTTCAAATTTTCAAAAAACTTCAAGAACATCAAAAACATAAAAACAAAATTAAGAACAAATGTTACCACTTGGTGATAAGCTCTGAATATCAAATGATGCGGATTTGAGTGTCCACATGAGATTGGAGATTTAACTGAGTGATTTCTTGAGTTAAAATGGTAAAATAAAAGGTAAAAGAAACAAACATACTTGGGTTAGATGGAGAAAATGAAGAAGACGCCACAATCAATGATGATTGATAAGCAAATGTGGAATCGCCAGAATGGTAAGGGATCCATTGATAAAATTTAGACAAATTCTAATTCAAGAACTCAAAGAGGAGACACACCTCACTCACAATTATTATAAGAGAAATTTTAATTCATTTCAAAGTTATCTAAAATGAGACTCTTACAAGGTATTTAAAAAGGGATTTACCTTATTCTTAAAATGGACCAAAAATACTTAGAGAAATTTTATCATTCTGAATTTTTCTCAATTTTAATAAATTTTGTAACTTTTGCCGGGCGCTGCATTATAATAAATTTTTCTTTTAAATTTTAATAAAAAAATTAATATTTAAAAATGTATTTGAAAGAATTCATCCAGTAAAAAATCTCATCAATTTTAAATTTTCTAAAAATGTAGCTTTTTGTTCGAAGAAAAGTAACTATTTGAAAAATGTTCCTAGAAATACTTAAGAGGACAATTATCATTTATTGCCAAAAAACTACCACATAAACGTTTTAAAATTGTTCCCATAAATATTTAGGGAACGTTTTATACAGTTGCAAGAATAGTGATGGCAATAGTCATAAATATTGTCTTATCCCACTTTTAATCGAACACTTTATATTCGTTGCTTTAAAAAAGTGTTGCTAGAGACTACAATTGTTGTAGTGAGAAATAGGTAGAAACTTTTTGACTTCTAGTATACAATCAACTAAAATAAACCGATGAGCAAAAAAGAAACCAATTAGTGACCAATGTAAACAAAATGTTAATTGATTTGAACAAAATTTATTTACTTCATCATTTATGACATGCAAAAAAATTTCATGCATCGAGGACAACATATATCCTGTATTGTTTTGTACGATAAATTATAATTAATTTATTATAAGGGATATAAGACTGATATGGTGACTGGTTTGAGTAGTTAAGGAAGAAACCAATAAGGAGTTTAAGAGTTTGGTCCTCACTCCAAACATAATACTAACCAATATCAAAATTTTCTATTTTACAAAAATAATTAATTTATATTAACTTTTTTCACTTGTTTATATAAATAATATTCAAAATACATATTAGTTATTAGTAATAAAATATCCATCCTCTTTTAATCGGTGAAATACATCTATTACCAATTGACTATTTGAATACATTTGCTGTTGTCCATAGACGAGAGAGAGTAAAGTCATTATATTCTTTAATTAAGTCTAGAAATAATTAAGAAATAAAAAATTTATGTGGAAACATTGTTTTGGATACTATATATAAAAAATGAAAAGAAATAAAAAATGATTTAAATATAGTTTATTACAGTTGTATGTAAAACAAACTTTGTTCAAGAAAACTTTAATTATCAATTATAATTTATATCTATAAGCAAATAAAAGTCATTATCCAAATTGAAAAAAAAAATATACTCATGGTTTCCTAACATATTTATATGTCTTGTGATTTGTTAATTATATTTATGCAAAGTGGAGATGCACAATATATTTCTCATTTTTTAAGCAATGGTGAAAATGCATACGCGAAATAGGAGAGACAAAATTTATTTTATATAATTATAATTATGAAATAATTGAAACTAACAAAGATTTTAAGTAGCATGTTATTTACAAATCACCATCATCCATGAAGTACCAAGTGCTAACAAACCCCTAGTAATTTTAATAATCATATAATATTTAGTAACACATCAACAACATCTCGATTTATTGTTATAACATAACTAATATATCTAATAAAAATATAAGATTGATATATAATTTTCATACACAATGATAATACAAAATTTTATATTGTCAATAAAGGGACAACCGCTCTTAGTTAAAAAAGTAAAGGACAACCATTTATATGTATGATATTAAAAAATATTCATGATTAAAGTCAAATATTTTTACAATTTGTTAAATATTATTAATTGACAATGTAATTTTTTTTATATTAATAATACATGTAAATTAAATTCATATATATATATATATATATATATTAATTATTTATGAGTTATTTTGTATAAAAAAATTAAACGCATCTTTTTTTTATGAGTATGAAGTCAAATTTGATTATTTAGGAAAAAATTTATATGAAATAATAACATATGAAAGTAATATGAGGGCAAACAAAGGTATAAATTATTTATACCAATAAGGAAAAGATATGAAGTTTAATTGTGAATCATAATATAACTTGAAATGTTTGGAGAAGTTTTAGTATTAAAACCCATTGCATGCATCACGAGAAGTTGGTAAAAAAAATTATGTGTATTTGATACAATTTATAATTTATTGTGTATACTATTTAGCAATAGTAATGATTAACAACAAATTACAATGTCAAAAAATGAGACATATATTAATATTGTATATCAATGATTAATGAATAATGTGTTATTATCTCACTCAAATAGAATGAATAATGTGTTATTGTGTTTTATTTTAGAACTGTATTTAACAAGATTAAAATAGAGTGATGGAAACAAAGAAAATAAACCAATAAACACAAGTCAATTTATCTTGATTCACCACCAACACGGTAGCTACGTTCAGTCCTTTTAAAATGAAGGATTTAATCGCTTAATTCACCAATTGAATCACATTTCCACTAAACACCATCTAGTCAACCTGATTGTGTTCATAGACTTATAATACATCTTTCAAAGCGAAGTTTTGGTGTTCTTTTAGATTTGTTCAAACATTTGAGGATGTAGCGTAAAGTCATTTAACAATTATGTGATCTGGAAACTGTACAATTAAACAAAACATTAGTGCTTTAAATTATTCCTATAAAATAATTTTATTTTTATCAAAATAAGTAAAGGTTATAGTTCTTCAAACCAACTTGGTTCTAATAGTCTTGACTTGGTTATATAGTGAAAGAGTGAAAAAAATGTCTTATACTCAGATATTCAATATCAAAGTTTATGTTAGAGCATCTGTAAAATCTCCTAAAAATACTTTAAAACATAAATTGTTCTCATAAATATTTCTCTATCATCAAAATAAAAATTAAGGGTGATTGTTTCTTCAAAACCAACTTGGTTCTAACAATCTCTCCTTTTTGACGCAACACTTATATTTTGTGAATAATTTTATTTTTAAAATTAAAAATAAGCACAAAAAATGCAATACCCTCTGAGTAAAAGTAGGAGATTGTTTACACAACAATAATATAAGTATTCTGTTGAAGTTGTGGGATTTTAGAGAAAATGAGGAGAGAAAATAATAAGGGTTTGAATATTATTGATAATAGCTTAATGCTAATTTGATTACAATAGACTCAATACTAATCTCTATTTATAGAGAAACATAGACTAAATCCTAAATTAGGAATAAATCATAATAATAATAAGAGATATTTCTAAGATTCTCTATGATTATAAATTGGTCATAGAAAATAACTCAAGATACTCTAATATAATATAAAAGATATTATAAGATATTTTCTAATATTCTAACACTCCCCTCAAGCTAAAGCTTACTAAGCTTTTAGCTTGCTACAAGAAAACAATGTTTTGCTCTGCAAAATAATAAAAAGGATGGAAAAGCAACTCAGGGATGCATGTGAAGTCGGAGAGAATTGCTATAAATATAGCCTAGCCAGATAGCCGATATGATCATCAGCCTGAGAGAAATTCATGGCAAGCAATTGAACAAAGCGAGGTCCGTTCTTCTAAAAACTGCATTTGGAAGCTTTAAACCAATAATATTGGAGAGGCGTGCTTCAAGGAGAGAAAGGCAAGGCCAGTACATCTGGGACAAGATGGGGCCAGTGCATCTGGGACAAATTGTCATGCTAAAGTGTGAGTCATAAAAATAAAAAGACATCGTCAGAATAATCATCAATGGGAAAATAAGTCATCACTAATATGATTCATCAGTGGGAAAAGGGACACCACCGGGATGATTCAATCGGTGGGAATAGAAGCCATTGTTGTAATCTATTAGTAAGAACTAAATTGCATGACAAACACCAAAGAGGAAGCAGCACGACTCTAATGAAACGAAGCCATAATCGACAACCGAAGTGAGAAAATGCATCCAAAACAGGAGAGACAATGGTTGTTTCGGAAAACTTTTCTAGCAGCGACGCCAGGCAGGCAGCAGCAAATGGTGGCGGCGGCAGTAGCAGACGAGGCAGCAACGACGATTGTGGACGGAAGTGATAGTAGTCAGAAAAATGAATGATCATGCTAGAAAAGAGAAACTAGGATTATATTTCCAAACTGTTGGGAACTTAGCAGCGGAACAACGACAAGATTGTTCAAGGAGGATCGAAATAGGCTCTAGATACCATGTTGAAGTTGTGGGATTTTAGAGAAAATGAGGAGAGAAAATAATAAGGATTTGGATATTATTGATAATAGCTTAATGCTAATTTGATTACAATAGACTCAATACTAATCTCTATTTATAGAGAAACATAGACTAAATCCTAAATTAGGAATAAATCATAATAATAATAAGAGATATTCTAAGATTCTCTATGATTATAAATTGGTCATAGAAAATAACTCAAGATACTCTAATATAATATAAAGACAATTATAAGATATTTTCTAATATTCTAACATATTCTTTAGCATATAACCATTTTTATTTGACAAAGATCAAAGAGTTAAAAGACAATGATTTCAAAGAAACCAAAATTGATTTCAGGCAAAAATTGTTCTGAGAGCTTTCTCCACCTTTTGTCATTGGACACAAAGAAAAGAACTAAAAAAAAAGATATCAAGTGAAGTAAATGCACAATTTTTTCATTAAAAAAATTAGAGTGAAGCTTTACAAAAAGATATAAATTAAAAAATCTAAGTATGGACACACTGCAAGTTGCTTTTCTGATGCAACATGGGGAATGAGGAAGTTTCAACTGTCACTTGTACTTGCATGTACTTCGTTTTTTTTTTCTTTTTATGCTTGCAAGTGTGAGTTAGTTTGCTCATATTGGTCAAAATAAAATTTGAAAAACAAAGTTGCAACTGAAGATAGATCAATCAAAGCCTTTGTGACATATTCCATTGTTTGATACCCTAAAGATTCCTCAAATAAACTTGTTTGTGCAAAATGTATTAAATGCATATTCTTGAAATGACTTCAACTACAAAGTTATTCTTTATCCATTTTTGATTTGACTTAAAAGTATTTAAGGTGATGCAACTTGCTTTAATATGAGAAATAATATTCTTTCATAAAAACTAGCAAAGAGAATGTTCTTCTACATCAGACATAACGTTCTTTCTATGTAATTTCTAGTGATGCTTTGTTCTTAAAACTCAAATGCATAGGTTAGCTCACAAAACGATCAAAATATTAATTAAAAATATATTTAAGATGTTTCTTATGATCTTAAAAGCATTAAATTGGAATTTTTTCCTCAACATTTAGAAACTATTTATACATAGTGAGATAGCGGTGACAGTGCAGTAGTCATGGTTTCTACTTCCAGTCCATTGCCAACAACTTGATGTAGCTAGTGAGTCATTAGTGTAACAGTAAGGTGTCTCCTAAATGTTTAGTCTTAGTGTTTTGAATGATGTCAACTTGCTTATACTAGATAATGTAAGTGTGTGCTTCATTGATTCTCATTCTCTAGCTCTTGCATAGGCTACTCAATCAAGAAATAAAGCATGAAAAAGAAAGTTTTATAATACATAAGTGTTATTATATGTAGGTTTAGCATGCATACACTTTATAGCATGATCATATTACACTGACACGGTTTAAAACACTTCATAAACCTTTTCTATGTAACTTTTAACTTTGTAAATCAACTTATGAATTGATTTATAAACATCAAGAACTCAGTTTTGAAGTCTCGAGTGAAAGACTATAAATCAATTCACCTTATCATGTGAATCAACTTACCAGCATTGTAGGGAGTTATGCGAGTCAAGTTACCATTGTTTGAATCGACCACATAACTTCACACTTCAAAATACGTTTTTTGAACACATGTAAATTGATACACATGGTGAGTGAACTGACTTACCAACTTTATAGCCTTAAAATTTGACAGTTTTAAGATTGTTTGACACTTACAAAGTTGTTATATCTCATTTAAAATATTTTCATTGGCCTAACTTTTTCATGCTGTTAGAAATAATGCCTCCATTAGTTAAAATATGAGAATTATTAAACAGATTATAAAAGATCGGTAGCGAAATATATTCAGGAAACAATGATTCACACAGTTGCAAATATTATCAATATATGAGAACATAAACAATGCTTAATTCAGAATGTTAATCAAGACAAAAATCACTTATACAAACATTCAAGAATACGCATTTATGTAATATCAAAATAAAGAGTAGGGATAAGAAACAAGTGCACCAAGATTTATACTGGTTCAGCTATCAGTTTGATAGCCTACATCTAGTCCTGAAATCCAA
Source organism: Cicer reticulatum (assembly GCA_002896235.1). Taxonomy (NCBI): domain Eukaryota; kingdom Viridiplantae; phylum Streptophyta; class Magnoliopsida; order Fabales; family Fabaceae; genus Cicer; species Cicer reticulatum. Next base: position 7,573 of record PGWS01016937.1, read on the forward strand.
CCAGATTTCAGCCTTTCCAATAGAATGATTTGAGAACGTTTTACAGATTGTCCAGCTCACACAAGGCCTATCTATCCAACTCACTCACTACTATTTCTATACCACCTAATCCTTGGAGTTAATCGCCTAACTCTCACAAGATCCAGGTGAAACTTCTTCTTGATGATCTCACACCAACAAAGAGAGCTATCAGTTTCCTTACTGGATTTCAAAAACTTCAATTACATAAAATTGTCTTTCACAAAGAATTAAAGAGTATCAAGAACTTTGACTCAATCACAATATAGGATCTCACACAAAAATATTTAGCCAATGAATATTTGTGTGTTGTAACAACTTTTCTCTCAAAGTGTGTTTCAAAGTTATTCAAAAGTTATTCAAGTGTGTTATTAAAAAAGTGACTGAATCAGCTTATATATATTCAAAAAAAAAACATCAGGACAATCGATTGCTCAATCGATTTTATAATGGTTTAAAGCTAGCTTAATCGATTGCCCAATCGACTTTCACATGTCTTGTTTTTCTTGAATCTTGAACATATAAGCATGAATCGATTTGCCAATCGATTCTTTTAATACATAAATCAGAACTGATACTATGATTGTATCGGAATCGATTGAGTAATCGACTATAGGTGTTTTGTTCAAACAACGAGATCAAAACAATCGATTGCTCAGTCGACTTCATAATCACAATCATAATCGATTTGGCAATGAGCTGAATCGTTTTTTGTAACTTAAACATTTAGCTTCAATCGATTCGTCAATCGATGTGTGCTGATCACAGTGACTCAGACTTTTACGTCAATCGATTTTCCAATCGATTGTGGTGATCACATTGACTCAGACATTTGCGTCAATCGATTTGCCAATCGATTGTGCTTGTTACAGAACCTCAGCTATTTGTTCAAATCAATGTGCCAATCGATTTATTCAAAGTGGTTCTGATAAGTGATTAACTGCAATCGATTGCCTAATCGATTGCCACAAACTTGTAGTTTAAGAAATCTAATTCAATTGATGTCCCAATCGATTTGTTGGATCACAAAACTTATTCCTGATAAAAAAACTTTGTCACAATCGATTTACCAATTGATTAATGTAGTAAATGGTTGGTTCTGTGATTTGCAAATTTGATTGCTCAATTGATGTCCCAATCGATTTGTCCAATTGATTGGATTAAGCCCATAACTCAGGTTTCACTAAAACCTTTAACTAATCGATTGCCCAATCGATTTGGCGTAGTGAAAACTCTTGTTCTGAGTCAGACAATCGATTGCCCAATTGATTCATCAATTGACTTATTAGTTGATTGATTTATTTTCATTAGCAAAGACTTAAGTATGAGACCATAGTGATTAGTCTACTAAACTAACTACTATGACAACTAATTACACTACACATATTTGCATCTTTCTCAAGCATATCCTCCAACTTTGGTTGATTCCTTGAGTTGCAAGCTTTTGTTCCAAGTGTATGGTGTCTGCTTGTTTGCCTGAAATGTTTCTCAATTCAAATCATTAGATCAATCAAATACTTCATATGTACTGTATGGATTGGGAATTAAATCAAAAACATGATCAGGGAAGCTCATGACTTACAAACTTTCCCCTTTTTGATTTAAATGACAAAACACACAGTTTTAACCTTGAGATTATTTTAAAGTCTCCCCCTGATTTTGGGAGTGTTGTGATACATTTCAACAACATAAGCACAACATGTTATCAAAGTACAAACAGGGTACATTATTATGTATCAGAATGCATTGTATCCGATATCACACGTTAGCATTGTATCAGATATCACAAGTTAGCATTCAAACAGGGCAATATCACATCAGAGCTAATATCACATCAGTAATATCGTATCAGAGCATTATGATATCAGAGCATATCAGATCATATATCAGAGCATTACATGATCAAAAATTATAAGTTCAATTTGATATCAATCATGTAATACCACAAGTCACAAGTTAAACCAATCTCCCCTTTTGTCATTGAATACAAAAAGAAATTACAAGAGAGAGTGATTAAACAAAAAGAATATAAGATATATACACAAAAAAAAAATTACAAAACAACATATCAAAACAATACTAGAACATGACAAATCAAACAAAGAAACCAAAACCTAGTCAACTAATCTAGGTTGTTCCTCATTATTATCAGTAGAGAGAAGTAGAGACTGCTGTATTAACATTAGCAAGTGTCTCCTCTCCATGAGGTTCAGAGCTATCTAGGTTGGGTGGGTTTGGATCTTCTGTTGCTTGTCGGCCTATATCTGCAATATCTTCAAATGACATCTTAAGGCCTAGATTTCTTGTATTGCAGCCACATCCTGAGCGACGGAAATCAAGCGATGCCTGAGAGTCTTGAGAGATGCTTCTACTCTTGTATTTATGAGCAGCTTGAATCTCCTGAATTCCAGCAGCTTTGTCAAGACCACAGAATGTGCTTCGACTGGCTCAGCTTGCTCTGCAGTTGGATGCGCTTGTTAGTAGTAGGCTGAGCTCTAGTCCATATGGCGTTTATGCGCTTCAGTTGCATTTGGTTTAACTATGGATTCACCAAATGTGAGAGTGGTTTTGACAGATTCTTCATTGGCCACAGAAACCTTGAAATGCCTCAGAATCTTCGTAACCAGCTGGGGATAGGGGAGCAGTAGCTTGCCGTGTGTTGATTCCACCATGTTCATCAACACGATCCAAGCCCAACTCATCTGGAGCTCCTTGTACAGTTCCCATAGCAGGATGATATCCAGCCTTTGTACAACTGTGTGATTTCCAGCGCGAGGTACTAACATCCGTGTTAGCACATACATGAGCATACGGTGATGAACTTTTTCATCTGACCCGTTGGAAGGGATACCTTCTCAACAAAACCTTCGATCATCAGGTCCTGTATAGCAGTATGCATGTCCACTGATGATTCCCATGCGTCATCAGTTGAGTCTGGATTCGATTTTCCATCAATAGCTGCCCCATAGAAAGGTAGTCCTGATAGCTTGGAAAATTGCTCAAATGTCATTGAGATCTTTTTTACCCTTCACTTCAGCCTCAAATCCAGAGTTGGTGAGTTTGAATGTAGAGTAAAAAGCTCTAATCAGTCGTGGGTAAATTTCCAGAGAGAAGAAAGGGAAATCCACCAAACCGTAAAATCTCAGGTGATCTTGAAATGTGAACCCCATTGGAATCAAAATAAGAAAAATCCAGAGTCCTAGCCTCTTGGATTATTTCTTTTTAAGATGAAGCAGGAAGAGAAGTATCTTCAACTGGTTTACCTTTTAGAAGGCAGAACCTTCTTTGGTCGGGGGGAAGTCTTCTTCTTCTTCTGGGTAGCTCCCTTCATAGCATCCCCCATAAGTTTCTCAGTTGGATGAGCTTTCCTCTTTTTAGATGGTTCTTGAGAGATGGCAACATCCTTCCCCTTGTCTTTAGCCAATACCTTGTGAGTAGGTATGAAACTCTTTTGGCTGGAGGTGAAGGAGGTTGAGGGAGGGGTGTTCTTTCACTTGATGTAGAAGATGAACCTAGTGAAACTGATTCAGAGGAAGAGGATGGAGGAGCAGTTTGTTTAACACGTGCCATTGTAGTTTGGTTAGATAGAAGATTGTTGAGATGATTGATTGAGAAGGATTAAAGATACAACAAAGATTGAGTTTGAGTGGAAAACTGAGAACTGAAGGTGAAAGTGGGTTAGAAATCGATTTAGGGTTTATATAGAACTGTTCAGAATCGATTTCCCAATCGATTTTATTACACTTCTGGGTTTACCAAAATTGATTGCCCAATCGTTAGGTTACCGTTGTTTGAAAAGTATCCGTTACACCACTTTCAACGGTATCTCAACGGAGTCTTCTTGTAAATCGATTTCCAAAATCGATTTCGTAATTGATCCTTCTTTACTAAATCGATGTCCAAAATCGATTTCCTCATAAGTTCAGAAAATTTCAAATCTAAGCATCGATTTCCAAATCGATTCACATAGTACAGGTCCAAATAAAGTTGATCCAATCGATTTCCCAATCGATTGCTCGGGGTTTGAGGTTTTGAAAAACTTCTCAAAATTTGTGGATGTCAGAACCCAAATAATACCGATTATCCAATCGATTCTTTAAAAAAAATTTCCCAATCTAGAATCGATTTCCCAATCGATTGAGTTAATCCAAGCTTCAGCAATCTGACTTCTGAGATGTGATAAATCGATTATGAAATCGATTCCAGTGTTTGTGACATAGAGAAAATAAAACACTAAGTACCAAAAATCGATTATGCAATCGATTATCGTGTTTCCAATTTTGACAATTTTAAAACACTGTGCATCATAAATTGATTATACAAACGATTGTGTAAGCAGCTTTCCTATCTGGCTAGTTCCTCTAAAGACTATTTCTTCCTTTCTACTACTCCATTTGCTGTGGAGTTCTAGGGGCTGAGTATATATGGTGAATTCCATTTTGTTCACAGTAAGTATTAAAGGAATCATTCTGGAATTCTCCACCATGATCACTCTTTATGGAGATTATTTTCTGATTCTTCTCATTTTGAACTAAATTTGCAAATCTTTGAAAAATAGAGAATGCCTCACTCTTGTGAGTCAGAAAAAATGTCCAAGTATACTAGATAAATCATCTACTAACACATAACCATCACAAGTTTCCTCCAAAACTTCTAACCTGAGATGGACCAAACAAGTCATAGTACCAACTGTAAGACCCTATTGGTTTGAACTAAGTCTATAGGGGGAAAGCAAACTTAACTAGTTTACTCTTCTCACAGGAGTCACACAACCTATCCTTAGAGAATTTTCTAATTTGGAGTCCTAGTACTATTTGTTTACTAACTAGTTTGTTCAAGTGGTCCATATGAATATGAGCCACTCTCTTATGCCATAACCAGTTAACACAGCATTGGATAATAGCAACAAAGTAGAACTAGCAGGCAAAGTATTTAAGCATGTAAATGTTATTGATTCTGTTACCTACTAAACCTTATGTCTTCATTCTCCTTGTGCTCAATTAAACAAGACTGAGAAGTAAAACTTACTTGGACATTTTTAAGTTGACTTATGCTGATTAAGTTGTGTTTTAAGTCCTTTACATACATAACATCTTTAATCACTGTAGCTGATTCGTTTCCGATGCCTCCAATTCCGAGTATCTTACCTTTGTGTTATTGTCACCGTATTTAACAAATCCACCATCTTTTAAGTTCAGAGACAGAACTTTTGACTTGTCTCCAGTCATATGCTTGGAGCATCCACTGTCTAGGTACCATGAATGAGTCCTAGATGTCAAGCATATCTGCAAAAAATGATTCAAGTTTTGTTTTAGGTACCCCAATTCAAATTGGGTCCTGGAGGGTTAGTTTCAAATACTTGTGTCTTAACTTTCCAAAATCTGTTTCCATCCTCTGTTGGCCAGTTTTTTTTAGTTTACAATTGAAAAACCATATGACCCTTTTTGCAGCAAAATGGACATAAAACAGTAGAGGATGAATTCTGATTTGGTTTTAGTGAAGACATCATGCATATGCTTAGATCTAACAACTTCTGATTCTTTTTAACATTCCTGTTTTGTCTATAGCCAAGTCCAGATTAACATTTAGATTCCTTTGGGTTTCAAAGAAGCATATCTAAATTGTTTTTACCACTATTGAACTTTTCAAAATCACATTTCAGTGCATAAGTTTCTTTTTTCAGATTTTGATTTGTATCTTTAAGAGACTCTTGTTTCAAATTAATCTCAATCATACATCATGCAATTTTCTGTCTAACAGTTTCTAAGTACTGATCAACATGTTTGATTAGCATTCACATATTCATCATGCAGTTTCATTAAAATGTGTCATGTAATTCTCTAAGAAGGATTGGATTTAGAAAGCTTACCTCAGCTATCATATTCTGAATCTGTGTTTGCTTCTCTATCTTCTAAAGATGCAGATGACTCTTCATCATTATCGTTCCAGGCAAAGTAGGCTTTTCTGGTCTTAGAAGGGTGGTTGATTGCCTTAGCCTTTGAAGTTTTATTTCTGTTTTGCAATTGGAAGCACTCAGATTTTATATGTCATGTCTTCCCAACACTCAAAGCAGGTTATCTTGCTGTTCAATGTGTCTTTGAAGCTGAGGGTTTTCTGACTTGCTATCTTACTTTTTTCAGAAACTTTTTGAATTTTCTGACAAGTAATCCAAGTTCTGAATCTTCATCG
>PGWS01016940.1:0-16069 GCA_002896235.1 Cicer reticulatum
TCAGTATTAATTAAGAACACGTCAAATACGACGAACACAAATCAACACAATCCACCACTCAAACACAACAAGTTTCATTTACTCAAAATCATACATAAATGAGTTTAAATTCATTTTCCCACGAAACATTCATCAATATAACCAAAACCTAACTCTAAGATTTTACCCATAAAGCCTTAGATTCATTTTCCTCCAAATCAACACTTCAACCCTAACAAAATCCTTTCCACACAATCACAGATAAGTCCCTAAATGCAAACTAGAAGTTTGGAAGGAGCCCTTACCTTCACGTTAGCTTTCACGTTCAATTACGGTACCGCGAGTAAATCCGGTAAAATCTCCGCTCGCAACGTCACCTCCAAACTTGGTTCCCTAGCACCGTAGCATGGTAGTGAGCAATTTTCCCTTCTATCTCTTCGCGAAACGAAGCTTAGATCTAGAAGAAACGGGGAGGTTTGTGTTTGACGGTTTTGAAATCCCTAACACCGTTTTCGAATCTGAGAAGAAGAAAGGAGTTGGGAACTTGATCTTTCTCACTCACTAGCCTTGGGTTTCAATTCTCGAACTTAAAGGAAGCAACAAAAATGAAGAAGGAAGAAGAGAATGGTTTTCGCGGGAGAGGAAACGTTTACTTCCTTTGTTCCTTTTCCTTTTCCTTTTGTTTTGCTTCTTTTCCTTTTCTTTCTTTTTCTTTTCTTTCTAATTCCTTTCCTTTTTCCTCCACACAAACATACATATATATATATATATTATAATATTTATATATATATATATATTAATTACTTTTAACAAATATCTCCAAATATCTAGATATTTATTCAAATTACCATTTCACCCATAAGGCATTAAATTCTTCGTAAAGGATTCACCGCAGTTAATTTAATTTATTCATCGACGAGTAATTCTAATCGGTATTAAAATATCTTTTTGATCATATAAAACTCCAAAATATTAATAACTTTGGCTAAAAAGCCTCCGAGCCAATATCCAAAATACACTGTTAGAAAGCGTTGTCTTTTATCTTTGTATCCAAATTATTTTGATCCAAAATCACTTCACAATCAGTGCACACAACAAACAAAACATATTCAAATACCATAAGCAGTTCACACAATCAGTTAGAACAGAAATCAGAACTCTGTAACTTAATTAACATATATGTAATCTGTAACTCTGTAATTTACAACCTAATTAACTACATTCCAGATACATAACCTATATTTATCAGAACATACCTAATTACTACATTCAGATACATATATATATATATAACCTAATTTACAACCTAAACTACATTCAGATCCATATGCATGTTTCATATATTGTGTCCTATGATCATTTACATATAATAACTAACAGAATATACATAATATGCACTAGCTACCATATAATATTCAATCCCTTGCCAGCAGCAAGCTATTTCCCAGAAAAATCAATAATTTGCATGTCAAGCACATACTGACACCAGTCTCTTTTTAATTCCATCAGTCTTCCTCAGAATATGATGGACTGGAATTGTCAAAGTACTGCAATATAAAAATTGACATATTAATATTTAAGTTAGTATCAAATATATAGATAATTTATATATGAAAATCATATAATGAAAATACCGTACCGTTTCTGGGATAATAGTTTTATTCTTCTCAACAATCTCCTTCATGAATCTCAATACGTAGTATCACAGTCGATGTTATTTGTTTGACGAGGGCACTTTATTGGAGATCCATGTAATGTATTAGACTTTGCTTCGACATTTAGCACCTCTTGACTCGAGCCTAATCGATGAATAAATGTGATTTATTATCATGACAAAACTTATGTAAGAATAATGAAATATTACACTATCGAGCATAAGTCTTTATTTCGGGGTGATTGATGTAATTGCCGTGCACGGGATCCAAATAGTATATAACTTCAGAGACCGCATTGATTGCAAATAGCACCCAATGTGCCCTACAACAACAAAAAATGGTTAAGCAATTTTGTTTATACACAACTAATAATTAAATTCTCATCAATTAAAAAGATAAAATTACGTACCCTGAATTATATGGTGCCAAGAACAATTTATCATTTTCTATATTTCTAAAAACATATCTACAATGTATTTCTTTACATTGTCTGGATCGAGTTTCCACATCGACATCTTATGCGGAGACAAGAATGAGTATTTTATTTGACAATTTCCTCGTGCACACGACCTTCTCGTACAAAAACCCTTCAATGAAAATTTTAAAACTAGATTAATTACCAATACATTTAAATTAATTACCAATAAATGCAATTAAAAGTATTTTTACCTTATGTACAAGCTGATTACAGTAGCACTCAGCTCCTTATGTTCGAGAAGTTCGTACATGTGCTCCTTTTCGAGGTATTCAACATACTCATCCCCACATAATATCTTTATTCATGTGTACGATGGGCGAATCGTTGCTGCTGCCCATGTTCTTTTTATTTGGATGTCAAGACCGCCATAATTTACCAAGGTGTGGCTGACTTTTATTAGGAGCCAGCAGCAGCAGCGACCGAATTTTACCCGATCTAGATTTTTTGTTTGCTGCCGCTTGGCAGCTTTATTACCCTCGGGCCCTTTGTGATTTGGCAGCTCTATTAACCTCTAATTTTTGAGGTTTGCTGCCTTTTTTTGGCTGTACGGGGTGGTTTTATTTATTGGACTACAAAATGAGGTAAAATGTTAGTTTATTGAATCTGCATGACAAACCTTTTCGGAGATGTAACTGATTTGTCTCTGGGAATCTTTTTTTCGAGGGCAACAAGGTTTGTGGGCCATGCCACGTAACTACCAATAGTGTCACTTAAGAACTGGCATATCTCATCGTTGTCCGGTATGGGCAACGGTGCAGTTGGTTCGAAAGCAACAGTAGGCGATACTTTGACATGGCCCGGGGATCGGAATATTGTGCAATACTTCTCCCGAAGTATTGTACAATATTCCTTTTCCCACCTTCCGTTGAGTAGGCGAGGACAAGTATAGGACACATGTAGTGACACCCTACATCAATAGTTAAAACATAAGTACAGTTAATATATAAGTTTGTTTAATACATAAGTAATTACATAAGCAAGTAAGTAGTAAGTAATTAATTACCTCGGAATACTTTTCAAACCGACGTTGCAACTCCCGGTTTCACTCTCCATTTGTATTTCAGGTTGGAGCTGAACCGGAAGTTGCTTGTCTTTATTCGTATTCACCAAGAGTGCCACTTGCTCTGATAGGATTCTGAGCTTCTCTAATACTTCCTCGTTGGAAGGTTTTTGGCGCTTCTCTTGAGGAAAAAAGCTTTTGGGAGTTACGCCAAATCCTTTCCCCCTAACTCGACCGGAATACTCAGGGACATTAAACACTTTCCCAAGAATGTCCCTGCAAGTATCCTTGTTGCCCTCCGGATTTTTCAGAACTTTGTTCAATAATTTCCTAAAATACATGTAACATTAAAAAGATAAGTTCAATAGCATTTTTAAAATACAATATTAAAAAATATTAAAGTGATAATATACTTACACAAAGTTCTACAACTTTTTTGACATTTTCATTATCAACCACTCCGTCTTTGTTAACACGCGCTTCCTTCCATAAGATATGACGACCCAAGGGTTGATCGGCTTGGGTGTCTTTTCTCTATTCGTTAAAAATCATAAACAAAATAATACAAATTAGTTACACACTATAGTTTATAATACAAATTACTTCATTATATAAAAGTGATGTTTAATTACTTACAAGTTGTTGTTCAAGGCGTGCATATCCCATACGTGATTTCTTGTATGGGTGTTTTGGATTGCTTGCCCGTTCGCGATTTGCCTTACTAATATTCTATATAAAAAAAATAGCAATTGTGTAAAAATTTAAAATACGCTACGAATATGAATAATAAAACACAAATGCTAATAAATTAATCACTTACGACAAACGCCGGGTCAGAACGTTTGGAAACAAATGCTCTCCATTCATCCTTTGATATATAATGTTGATATATTTTTGGAGGTTCAGCACTTGTGTTTCCTTCTCTATCTTTTAGATAGAAATTTGAGAGATGGGATCTAAATCCACGATGGATCTTCCCAGCAACTCTCAAAAAATAAGACTTTCGTCCTCATCAAGAACAAAAGTCGTCTGCAATGAAACAATTATAAGTAAAGTATTTTACAGAAAAAAAATTATAAATGACAAAAGAGTAGATCAAAAAATTTACTTGAATGTCATTCCATATAATATCTTTGGCATCCTTCAACGCCTTATCTCTCCAATTGTCAATTGTAATTGGGACATTTGACGAACAACAGCCCCAATATAGCTTACAAACATAGAGCTGTTGGGGTCAACTGGCTGACCACTCTCGTTCCAGCCAACCTAATAAACTCATATAGTAAGTACATGCCCTAAACCCTAAAAAAAGATAAAAAAACACACAACAAACAAAGTATAGTATACCTCAAATTTAATGCCATTACTCCTTGCTTTAATCACCTTTTGCATGATAGTTGCACCACGTTTGACTTCTTTTTCATAAGTCTTAGAGGTGCCAACTTCTTCATTTTGAACTTCTATATCTTTGTTTGTATCCATTTAACTACAACAAGTTCAACATGCAGTTTAGTATAACATCAACAAGCTCAACATGGATCATGCATTATTATAAACAAGCTCAACATGTATCAGTATATCTTAAAAAAGCTCAACATGCATTTTAATGATTACAAAAATTATAACATCAATACCTGAATAATGGTTCGAAGAAAGATGAAATGTGAAGAAAGAGGGAACGCAGAAAGTTCACAGAAATATGGTCACAGAAATACGGTATTGAAGAAATACGTAATGAGGGTTACGTATTTCAATGAAAATATATTGTGTGAAATGGGAGAGATGATCTTGGATGGAAATAAGGTTCGAAATGAAGGAGATGATCGTGGAAATAAGGTTCGTAATGGACGGGATGATAGGGTTTGCCAAAGAAGAGAAGAACGATGAAGGTTGAGATGATAGTGAAGTTTACGTAATGAAGAGGAAACTGAAGAGGTTACTGTTATATATACGTAACCCTTTTTACAGCGCTTTTTTATAAGCCTTTTACAGCGCTTTAAAGCGCTCTAAAAAGTCTCTTTATTTTAATTTTTAAAAGGCAACAGCGCAATAAGCGCTGTAAAAGACCTCCTTGTTATTATATTATGAATGTTTTTTAAAGCCTTTTACAGCGCTTTTTCAAATAAGCGCTCTAAAATGTCTCATTATTGTTAAATTTAAAAGGCTCTTTACAGCGCTTATTTGCAAAAGCGCTGTAAAAGACCTCATGTGTTATTATGTTATATGAATGTTTTTTAAAGCCTTTTACAGCACTTTTTCAAATAAGCGCTCTAAAATGTCTCTTTATGTTAATTTTAAAAGGCTCTTTTACAACGCTTATGTGTAAAAGCGCTGTAAAAGACCTCCTTGTTTTATTATGGTATATGAATGTTTTTTTAAAGCCTTTTACAGCGCTTTTCTAAATGAGCGCTGTAAAAGGCCTTATTGTTTTTGTGTTTTGTTATGTTATTTTTTAAACAAGCTCAACATGCAAAACCCACATAGTAGTAACTGGTCACCACCAAAATCTCTTCCTCTTCACCAAACTCTTCTCCTTTTATGCATCTTCTTCACAAACATCAAAGCTTACTCTTTCACAATTCAATCTCCACCTCAACACCCTTTTTATCTCTTTACATTCCCTTTCCTTCTTAAATCGAAACTTGGTATTCAGGTTCATTGCCATGTTGCGAAAAAATGGGTTTGAGTCTGATGTTTTTGTTAACAATGTGTTTTGGGGGATTCCCATGATGCGTACAAGGTGTTTGAAGAAATTCCTGTTAGAGATAGTCATGTTAGGTGTCTGATGAATATTATTTTTAAAGCTTTTTACAGCGCTTTGTCAAATAAGCGCTGTAAAATGTCTTTTTTTACTTATTTTCAAAAGGGTCTTTTACAAGCGCTTTTTATAAAAAAGCGTTGTAAAAGGCTTTTGTGTTGGTTTTATTTGGGTTCAATTTTGGATGACTGTAACTCAGACATTTATTCCCAATCGAATTGGCACTTAATTTACATTATATAAGTGACATTAGTAGCAAACTGTGAGATGTTATAACTAGGATATAAACCATTCAAATTATATAAGTGACTTAATTTGCTATTCTGCCATATTAGTATAAAACACTCAATTCAAATTACATGCATATTTATCACAATAATTCAGATTATATTCATATTTATCACAATAATTCAGATTACATGCATAGCTTATATAAAACAATTAAACATATACATTAAGATGCCCTTCTTCTTTTCCTGGTGGCATTCACATTTGTTTGTCCATTTACAATACGAAACGATGGATTAATCCAAATTCCCTCATCATGATCATCTCTAAGATATAAACCATCATCAGTTGAATCAAATTTCATGTGGTTGTTGTGATGTTGCAAATAAAAGATCATTACCAACATCTTCATCATTATTGTTATCATCACTTATTTTATTGGTCGATAGGACAACAGACCATTTATCATCAGAAGGATCAGTGACATAAAACACTTGTTGAGCTTGCGACGCTAAAATAAAAGGCTCGTCTTTGTATCCCACCCTAAAAAAATCGACAAGCAAGAATCCTGACTCATCAATCCGAAACGCCATTATTATTATCGACCCACTTGCAACCAAATATGGGAACACGAAACATTGTGTAGTCTAACTCCCATATGCGCTCGATAACCCCAAAATATGATAGATTTGCATATATTGGGTTTTGTCTTTTGCACTTGAGACATGCATCGCTTCAGCTACGAGAGTGACTCCACTATTTTGCATAGTGGTCTGATCATCTTGTTCTTTGGTATAAAATGTGTAGCCGTTAATAACATAACCAGTGTAAGAAAAGACATGTAAGCTCGGACCATTTGCTAGCCACCTCAATCTATTTGAAATTGATCCGGGGTCTATATCAAATTTTGACTTTTATGTGATTTTTTAACCATGTTACAAAAACTTCGATTGTGCTCTCGAGTTATCCAATTTTGATTCCTATTCATGTTCAAACGAGATAACTGATCAATGTGTATTGTAACATACGGTTGAACCTCATCATCATTGTGTAGAACATACAATTGTGCCTGCTCCCATTTTTGTCCTTTGATATAGTCAGTAGTCTCCTTCCAGTTATCCCTTCTCTGATATTCTTCCCGAATGACGAGACATGGGAAGCCCTATGGATTCAATTGGACAGATATTCAGTACAAAATTCAGCAGCCTCTTCAACAATGTATCGTTCAGCAATACAACCTTCTGGTCGACTTCTTACTTTTACGTACCCTTTTAAATATTTCATATATCGTTCTATCGGATACATCCATCTCATATAAGCTGGCCCACAAAGTTGTGTCTCCTTAACCAGATGAACAGTAAGGTGAACCATTATATCAAAAACGATGGTGGGAAATACATTCAAGCTCACACAAAGTAAACAATTTCCTCTGCAATGTCGGTAATTTCTGAGGGTCGATCACTTTACTACAAATTTCCCTGAAGAAGAAACATAATCTAGTTAAGGCTAGTCGAACTTTTTCAGGTAAATGGAACGTATACCTATTGGTAGCAAATGCTCCATTAGAAATATGACAATCATGGGTCTTCAAACCTTTTAACTTGAGGTCTTTTCATACAAACCAAATTTTTAATGTTCGAGAGTATCCTTCTGGAACTTTAACTTCGTGTAGAATTTACATAAAACAATTTTTTCCTTTCTAGATAGAGTATGAGCGGCTGGAGGTAGATACGTGCGATTTCCTTTCTTTACTGGAGCCAGTTCATTTCTTATTCCCATATCGACCAAGTCCAATCTTGCGTTGACGCCATCTTTAGACTTTCCTGGAACATTGAGTAACGTACCAATAAACACTATCAATACATTTTTCAATATGCATCACATCGAGGAAATGTCTTACATATAATGACTTCCAATATGGCAATCAAAGAAAATTGACTTTTTCTTCCGCCCAGTTTTCACCAGCTTCTCCCGCAAAAGGTTTGCCAAATTTATTGGTCAAACCTTGTACTTTTTCAAGATTTATATCCAGTCGGTGCTTAAAGGAGCTTTACCTTCCTCTGATTTTCCATTGAATGCATTTCTCCACCCACGATACTGATGACTATAAGGTAAAAATCTACGATGTCCAAGAAACACATTCTTCTTACAATGTTTCAACCGCATCAATTTGTACTCCTCTTCACATATAGGACATGCAACAGTGACCTTTTTAATGCTATATCCTGATAAATTACCATATGCTGGAAAATCATTAATTGTGCCGAATCACATAGCCCTCAAATTGAAACACTCTTTCCTATACCATCATAAACTTCCACACCTTGTCTCCCACATAATTTTTAAATCTTCATTAAGGAGTCAAGTATACGTCGATATCAGTTCCCGGTTGTTTGGGTCCCATAAATTAACAGAGACAACATCAATAAACTTACGCTTCATACATAACCATGGAGGTAGGTTATATATTACCAAAATCACAGGCCACGTGCTATGTGAGATGCTTTGAAGACCATGTGGATTCATTATATCAAGTAGAAAGTGCAAGTCTTAGATTTCTTGACTCTATCCCGAATTCAGGATAACTCGTGATCAATTTTTGCCCATTGTTTGGGAATCTGCAGGGTGTCGAAACATTCCATCTCTAATTCTTTCATCTGCATGCCATGTCAAGTGTTTGAATCTTCTTCACTGCGATACATGCGCCTAAATCTTGGTATTATAGGAAAATACCCACACGACTTTTGCTGGAGTAGATTCTTTCTTCTTATATCGAGAGACATTGCATTTCGGACACGCCTTAAGTAGTTCATATTCGTTTCGAAATAAAATGCAATCGTTAGGACACGCATGAATCCTTTCGTAACTCATTCCATAGAACACAAATCCGTTTAGCCTCGTAGGTTCGACTGGGAAGTTATTATCATCTGGCAACATATCTTTTATGAGTGTTAAATAATTCTGTAAAGCTTTTATCAGACCATCCATTACTCGCTTTTAAGGTGTACAACTTTAATATCGCTGACAGTCTTGTGAATTTAGTACAACCATTATATAATTCTTTCTCTGCATCACTCAACAAACTTTCAAACATTTTAGGACAATCTCGAAGATCTTCTTCAACTGCTTTTGCGATCTCATCAACTCGGTCCGGCTCATATGTATCTGTATCGAAGTCAGTTGAAGCATATGTCAAACTATTCTCAAAATTAATGTTCCTTTTTTTTTTCTCACCATGTCTTATCCAACATGTGTAGCTTTGATCAATTCCAATTACATACTAGATGTCATTCTAATTCATTACTTCTCTAACACGTTTCAAAACAGACATGTTTAAACAAGGACAAACTACTACATCTATTTGGATCTTTTGCATTCTTCACTGCAAAACTCAACAAACTCCTTCACTCGCATTTCATACTCTTTTGACAATCGATTGGCTGAATCCATTTCCTATCATATTATACACCTATATAAATGCAGTAACAAAAATAATAGCCTTCAAAACATATAACAAGAAACCAATATAAATCAAACAGAAGATCATGTGGTATGAGATTTTTTTGACAATTTTTACAATTTCACTACAGTATGTGTAGAAGAGATTTAATATTATATATAACAATTTAGTAGATTAATATATAATATAACAATAACAGATCAGATACCTGATGACAACGAGATCATGTGGTTTTCCAACTATATATAATTGAGATGTTATGACATGTAGTTACAACGCTTGAGCGCTGTAATAGGTAGTTAAATTCATGAAAGCCGGCATGTAACAGAGCGTTGTATTAAAGGTTAGTAAATATTTTGGAAGCGCATGTTTTACAGCGCTTGTGAAAAAACGCTGTACTGATCGCGAAAGCGCTTCATTTTACAGCGCTTTATTTGACAAAGCGCCTGTAAAGCTTATAACGTTATGCGCAAACGTTATATGACTACACGCGTATGTGAACAAAAACGATGTATAAGGCTCGTTATTTTTAAAATATATTTAGGAACACGCTTGATTGTTAGCAAACGCTGTAAAATGGATGCTTTAATGTCTTTTTGGTGTAGTGAGTGTTTGAGTTTGTTTTTATATTTTTTTTTTCTTCTATATCAAAATGGGGAGATTATGTGATCGCGATATCACAATACAAATGTTACATATTTTAAAAAATGATGGAGATTTTAACGTGAACTGTTCTGTAAGTTGTTAAACATTATCAGTCTAGGGATGTACGTGAACTAAGTTACGTACGCGTATTTTAATGGAGTTAAATCAAGGCAATACGTGAACTGACATTCAAGAACAGCCTACGTGAACAAAATTCACGAACACCTACGTGAACTCAATTCACGTACACATACGTGAACGCAATTTACATCAACTTATATGAGTTCAGTTCACGTATACATGATCTCAGTTAAGTAAATGAAGCGTACATGAATAGAGTTCACGTAGGTGCACAAAAGAATTGAGTTTACGCTAGTGTACGTCAATTGAGTTCACGTAGGCATTTGTATTTCAAGTTCACGTAAACGTTCGTGATCACGATTCATTCAAATATTTTAGAATTTTTGATATTTTCTTTTTGGATGCAAATAATGGACCAAGGGGGAGACAATAGTAACGAAATACATGATGGTTGTACCCTGATTTTGATGAAATGCATGATGATTTGGAACGTGATTTTGGACGAAATGTATGTTGGTTTGGAACCTGATTTTGATGCCATGAATGATGGTGTTGAATATGAAATTGTCGACGCTGTGAATGACAATGCTCAAACCTGTTATGGTGGAGTTGACCGCATGATGTTGAACTTACGCGTGATGATTTATTGAATGAATTAGAAATGTTGGAAGGAAAAACAAAATTATCGTGTATTTTTAGATCTCCAAACTAAAAATTGTGAATGTCTTTAGATTGAGAGGAACACCATCTAAAGTATTGGTGAGGGATGGTATCTGCATGAAGCATGTGGTCCTCCGTAACCATGAATGGCCAAAAAACTGTCTGATCATTCTTATCTTAGGCACCGTCTTGTTCTAGAGAAGTGCTATGGTGATATGACGAATAATGTAACACCCTGATTTTAACAGCGCGAGTGCATTTTTTTAAAACAACTTTATAAAATAATATGTCGTAATACAATGGACAAGAGTCATAATAATTCATCATATATACAAACAAGCAAAAAAATAGTTTTGGGGTCAATAGTCTACAATATACAAAGTAGAAACTATACACTGGGCTATGAGACTATTAAGACAATCGCGCCAATACTCCTGGGGTATTCTCGGCAGACACCTGTACATAAGTACTGCTCCAATAATGTTATCCCCCAATGATCACGTCAAAAAATGAAACACGGACCCCCAAAAAGTCAACTGGCAAGTTATGTCATAGGTACAATCATCTCAAAACAAAATAAGTACAACCACCAAAAGAAAGACATTAAGGTCCTATACAACAAGAACTAATCTGATCATACCATAAGAATACAGTAAGAAGGGTGACGTCCAAACACGCACAGTTCCTTCTGACGCAGTATCCTCTTCTCGAAGGTAACCTCCTCCTCCTATTCAGCATAAGAGGGATGAGTCTCTTCAGTAGTCATATTTATAACAAACATGAGTCGCAGTGCCAATTTTCACCTTAATGGCAATGGCTATATGCCAATATCACAGTGATTTCAAAATTCCAAAACCTACCTTGAGGGGCGTAAAGTCATATATATCTAAGAGACCGCCTCTCAAAACCAGTACTAATTACGATGTGCCACCTATCCAGATATCAAACGATTTACTAAGATTGTAGTCTATCATAGACCTTATACACAAATAAATCTTCGTAAGGTTAAGATGGACCAATCAACATATGGAACATCTTCGTGGCCATACAATCACCACTAATTATGAAATGAATGAAGCAATATTGTGACTCTTTCACAAAATCATTATGTAAAATGTAGCTATTAAGACTCCCTCCTTTTATATACTCATCACACACTAATAATTTATCACACTTTTCATAGAGCATACTCAAGACATATTCTCATCAATAAAATTTATAAACATGTAGCACACGTATTGTCCACTCAAAGAAATACATATAATCATATTAATTCATCACAATATTCATATCTCAATTATAACCATATCACATAATATAAAGTCCTAGTGCAGAACAAAATTGGAAGAAGCTCTTACTTAATTATAACTTTTCAACATTTATTACTACCACAAGATAACAACACAACGAAAATCTTCGCTTGTGATCGCGCCTTCAATTGATATGTTTTACCTTAGTCCTTGAGACTTTAACTACCTTACAAACCTTTTTTTACTCCTAATCTCTTTAGAGTATATTTACTAAAAGAGTTTAAAACGAGTAAGGACTAATAGTATTATTATTCACAATACACACTTTCAACATATAAAAACATATTTTTGGAAATTAACATTCTTTAAATTTCTCATGATTCACTAAATCATTACGAGACGTCTTAAATTATTTTTTTCAAATTTTTTCACACAACCATACAATATATTCTCAAATTTACATAACTCATGTTTTTTTTTTTGAAACGGCCAAGGGTTTCAAAATCAGAATTTATCACAAAAATTTAAAACCTCATAGTCCAAAAGCAATTTTAAGAACACAAACTCACAATCTTTTTTCCAAATATTAACTTTGGTGTCGGCTACTACCATTTGAAAGGAAAGGAAAACTAATCTTATAACAATAACAACAATAGTGGCTTCATCAAATGAAATTTATTTATTTTAATCAAACCCCATCTTTAATATCATCTATCTCACGACCTCATCATTCAAGGAGGAGTATTTTTATTTATTTATTTTTAAAATTAAACTTAAAGTATGTTCACAAAAAGTA
The DNA here is from genome assembly GCA_002896235.1 of Cicer reticulatum. NCBI lineage: Eukaryota > Viridiplantae > Streptophyta > Magnoliopsida > Fabales > Fabaceae > Cicer > Cicer reticulatum. Next base: position 12,991 of record PGWS01016940.1, read on the forward strand.
CCAAATCAAAGAAAAAGGAAAATGAAGGGAAAATGAAACCAAACTTCAAAATCAATAAAATTGGAAAGGATGCTTGGAACTCTTAATTCTTATTATAAAGATTTAAACTTTTACATAAAGATAAAAGCTTCAATATAAGGTGAAACTTATTAAACACAAAGGTTAATACTTTTAATATAAAAAGATCAAACTTCTAAGCATAAAAAATTACACTTGTCATAAAACCTCTATGTTTTCAAAACTATCTCAATATCACATAGATCAATTTTTTTGCTATCATCTTCGACAACTCATACAACACCAAAAAAAGGTAAGTTGAATTTGAAGAAATATCACTATACACCGCCAACATCGAAAAGGGTTTTAGAAAAGTTTTGACTATTCTTTGGAAATACATACACTAAGAAAAATAGTTTTTCTTTAATCACCACAACAACATTAATATATCTGAGTTCTCTCTACTGCTTACTTGGTGCCAATGGTCTTGATTCATTTTCGAGACTCAAGGAGCTAACTAAATAAACATAAAGATTCATACAAATTTGTTCACCATTAAAATTTTTCCAACCACAACAAATTCCAAAATTATATCATTTTCGCACACCAAACTTTTAAAACCAAATGATCTATATTATTTAGTTAAAATTAAATAAAACGAATAATTTCTAAACCACATATACACACATTCGACTATTAGAGCACAAAAAATTTAAGTTACTAAAGTACTCTAAACTTTTTCTTTTTAAACATTTTAAACTCTAAATATTTTAATTTCAATCTAACTTTTTGTAAAATTTCAACTTCAGTTCAAACTCATTTATTTAAAAATAACTCATTAAATAATTCAAACACATCAAAAATAATTTTTTTAACCATTACTAACAAAATCAAAACAACAACACACCAACACCAACACCAACAACAACAAATGATTTGTTAATAACTCAAAAATTTCGCTCATCCCCCCACTGTATAAAGTTTTATGAATTTAGAAAGAAAAAAAAAAAGGAAGGAAGTAAGTGTCTCAACTCAAATAAATTGCCTCACAAACACTACATTATAGAGGGGAGTAACTTTCCTTTCCAACTCTTCTTGAATGAAGGTTTTGATCTAGTAGAAAAATGGAGATTTGTTTTAATTTTTTATAATCACCAACATTTCTTTCGTTTTTTTAAGAATAGAAAAGGAGGAGGCAAAGTAACAGGATGAGAGAGATGTCGCTGACTTCCTATATTAAAGGGGGGCTTACTCTTTTTTATTTTATTTTTTATTCTTTTAAACTTATAAACATAAAATTAATAATAAATGCATAATTAAAAATATTTAGTACACAATCATCATTATAACATCTAAACAATTTAAACACACACCACTCCACTTCTCCAAATCAATTTATTATATCTACTCCGTCGCAACTCAATGCAGATGAATTATCAAGCAACATGGGACATCTCCAAAATTATTTCAAACATTATTCTCATTAAAACTCTCTAATAAAGAAGATTCGCTCCCAAATAATATAATTATATACACACACACACACACACATATGCTAAACATATTACTAACTCTAACAAAATATATTTTTGGTACTTAATTTATAAAATAAAAAATTGGGCTAAAGGCCTAAACAATTCAACATAAAATACACTAAAATTGCATAAATTAGAGTTTAGAAAATTTCGGGTCTTACAATACTACCTCCCTAAAATTAGTTTCGTTCTCAAAACTACATGTTGAGAAATAAATCAGGGTGTTGTTCCCTTATCTTATTCTCCAGTTCCCAACTCGCATATCCAGTAGTTGGGGTTCCAAATCACTTTGAACAACGAAAATTCCTTGTTCCTTAATCGCTTAATCTTCTTGTCGTCAATTCTTATAGCTAGTACTTCGAATGATAAGTTATCCTTTAGTGGAATTGTGTCTGGTTCGATCACATGCGTCGGATCCGAAATGTATTTCCTTAATTGCGACACGTGAAAAATATCGTGAATATTAGATAGTATCGGAGGCAACGCAATCCGATAAACTACATGTCCAATTCGTGTAGTAATTTGATATGGTCCAATAAACTTTGGGGTTAATTTATTTGATTTTATGGCTCTACCAACTCCAATCGTAGGTGTGACTCTCAGAAACACATGGTCTCCCTGCTCAAATTCTAAAGATCTGCGACGCTTGTCTGCATAACTCCGTTGACGGTCTTGTGAGATCTTCATTTTCTCTTTTATCTTCTTGACCTTCTCTGTAGTCTGGTGCACCATCTCAGGTCCTACAATCATACTTTCACCGTCTTTATACCAGCACAAAGACGTTTGACACTTGCGTCCATACAGACCCTCATATGGTTCCATTCCAATACTTGCGTGGAAACTATTGTTGTAAGTAAACTCAATCAATGGCAGTACATCCTCTCAACTTCCTCTATCATCTAATACATATGCTCTCAATAGATCTTCGAAGGACTGGTTCATTCTCTCAGTCTGTATGTCCGTTTGCGGATGGTATGCTAAACTCAATCCTTGTTTCGTTCTCAATGTTTCATGCAACGCTCCCCAAAAGTGTGCCACTCCGTTAGATGCTATTCATGTTTGGTGGAGTCAATTAACTTTTCATGATGATGGATCTGGTAAACCTTCTGAGTTATCAGTGAAACATGAAATGTCATAGTGAAAAAGTTTGATGAACTTGATGTACCTAACAAAATTGCACTTAAAGATAAATTATGAGATATCGCGTATCCATCCACTACATCGATGTGTCCACCTGTTGATAAGGTAAAAACAAAGGGTGCACCAATAAAAGGTAAAAGTAAGGTATCAAAAAGAAATAAATTAGCCAAGCATGATCCATCTTGGTGGGAGTATGTGGATGCAAGTTTTCGATGCATTGACACAAATGCATGTAGCACTATAACATCTAACGAAATACAACAACCTCGATTGTAACACTCCGGATTTTGATCCTAGACATTACTTAAACATATTTGTTTTCTTTCAAAGGCGACATAATTATTTTTTTCTTAGAAGTAGTTTATCATGTAATCAATAAAAATTTCCTTAGAAAATAGTGTGACTTC
>PGWS01016941.1:0-11776 GCA_002896235.1 Cicer reticulatum
TCTTTACATTGTCTGGATCGAGTTTCCACATCGACATCTTATGCGGAGACAAGAATGAGTATTTATTTGACAATTTCCTCGTGCACACGACCTTCTCATACAAAAACCTTCAATGAAAATTTTAAACTAGATTAATACCAATACATTAATTAATTACCAATAAATGCAATTAAAAGTATTTTTTACCTTATGTACAAGCTGATTACAGTAGCACTCAGCTCCTTATGTTCGAGAAGTTCATACATGTGCTCCTTTCGAGGTATTCAACATACTCATCTCCAAATATATCTTTATTCATGTGTACGATGGGCGGAATCGTTGCTGCTGCCATGTTCCTTTTTATTTGGATGTCAAGACACGCCCGTATTTACCAAGTTGTGGCTGACTTTTATTAGGAGCAGCAGCAGTAGCGACCGATTTTTCCCCGATCCAGATTTTTGTTGCTGCAAGTTTGGCAGCTTTATTACCCTCGGGCCTTGTGTGATTTGGCAGCTCTATTAACCTCCAATTTTTGAGGTTTGCTGCCTTTTTTTTGGCTGTAGGGGTGGTTTATTTATTTGGACCTACAAAAATGAGGTAAATGTGTAGTTTATTGAATCTGAAAAAATGACAAACCTTAGGCAATAAATGTGACAAACCTTCTCGGGAGATGTAACTGATTTGTCTCTGGGAATCTTTTTTTTCGAGGGCAACAAGGTTTGTGGGCCATGCCACGTAACTACCAATAGCGTCGCTTAAGAACTGCATATCTCCATCGTTGTCCGGTATGGGCAACGGTGCAGTTGGTTCGAAAGCAACAGTAGGCGATACTTTGACATGGCCCGCGGGGATCGGAATATTGTGCAATACTTCTCCCGAAGTATTGTACTATATTCCTTTTCCCACCTTCTCGTTGAGTAGGCGAGGACAAGTATAGGACACATGTAGTGACACCCTACATCAATAGTTAAAAACATAAGTACAGTTAATATATAAGTTTGTTTAATACATAAGTAATTACATAAGCAAGTAAGTAGTAAGTAATTAATTACCTCGGGAATACTTTTTCAAACCGACGTTGCAAACTCCCGGTTTCACTCTCCATTTGTATTTCAGGTTGGAGCTTGAACCGGAAGTTGCTTGTCTTTATTCGTATTCACCAAGAGTGCCACTTGCTCTGATAGGATTATGAGCTTCTCTAATACTTCCTCGTTGGAAGGGTTTTGGCGCTTCTCTTGAGGAAAAAAGCTTTTGGGAGTTACGCCAAATCCTTTCCCCCTAACTCGACCGGAATACTCAGGGACATTAAACACTTTCCCAAGAATGTCCCTGCAAGTATCCTTGTTGCCCTCCGGGATTTTCAGAGAACTTTGTTCAATAATTTCCTAAAATACATGTAACATTAAAAAGATAAGTTCAATAGCATTTTTAAAATAACAATATTAAAAAATATTAAACTGATAATTATTACTTACACAAAGTTCTACAACTTTTTTGACATTTTCATTATCAACCACTCCGTCTTTGTTAACACGCGCTTCCTTCCATAAGATATGACGACCCAAGGGTTGATCGGCTTGGGTGTCTTTTTCTCTATTCGTTAAAATCATAAAACAAAATAAGACAAAATTAGTTACACACTATAGTTTATAATACAAATTACTTCATTATATAAAAGTGATGTTTAATTACTTACAAGTTGTTGTTCAAGGCGTGCATATCCCATACGTGATTTCTTGTATGGGTGTTTTGGATTGCTTGCCCGTTCGCGATTTGCCTTACTAATATTCTATATAAAAAAAAATAACAATTGTGTAAAAATTTAAAATACGCTACGAATATGAATTATAAAACACAAATGCTAATAAATTAATCACTTACGACAAACGCCGGGTCAGAACGTTTTGGAACAAATGCTCTCCATTCATCCTTTGATATTATAATGTTGATATATTTTTGGAGGTTCAACACTTGTGTTTCGTTCTCTATCTTTTAGATAGAAATTTGAGAGATGGGATCTAAATCCACGATGGATCTTCCCAGCAACTCTCAAACATAAGACTTTCGTCCCTCATCAAGAACAAAAAGTCGTCTCCAATGAAAACAATTATAAGTAATGTATTTTACAGAAAAAAAAAAATTATAAATGACAAAAGAGTAGATCAAAAAATTTACTTGAATGTCATTCCATATAATATCTTTGGCATCCTTCAACGCCTTATCTCTCCCAATTGTCAATTGTAATTGGACATTTTGACGAACAACACCCCAATATATCTTACAAACATAGAGCTGTTGGGGTCAACTGGCTGACCACTCTCGTTCCAGCCAACCTAATAAACTCATATAGTAAGTACATGCCCTAAACCCTAAAAAATGATAAAAAACACACAACAAACAAAGTATAGTATACCTCAAATTTAATGCCATTACTCCTTGCTTTAATCACCTTTTGCATGATAGTTGCACCATGTTTGACTTCTTTTTCATAAGTCTTAGAGGTGCCAACTTCTTCATTTTGAACTTCTATATCTTTTTTTGTATCCATTTAACTACAACAAGTTCAACATGCAGTTTAGTATAACATCAACAAGCTCAACATGGATCATGCATTATTATAAACAAGCTTAACATGTATCAATATATCTTAAAAAAGCTCAACATGCATTTTAGTGATTACAAAAAATTTATAACATCAATACCTGAATAATGGTTCGAAGAAAGATGAAATGTGAAGAAAAGAGGGAACGCAGAAAGTTCATAGAAATATGGTTCACAGAAATACGGTATTGAAGAAATACATAATGAGGGTTACATATTTCAATGAAAATATATTGTGTGAAATGGGAGAGATGATCTTGGATGGAAATAAGGTTCGAAATGAAGGAGATGATCGTGGAAATAAGGTTCGTAATGGACGGGATGATAGGGTTTGCAAAAGAAGAGAAGAACGATGAAGGTTGAGATGATAGTGAAGTTTACGTAATGAAGAGGAAACTGAAGAGGTTATTGTTATATATACGTAACCCCTGTACCTTTAAGCCTCATTTTACAGCGCTTTTTTATAAGCCTTTTACAGCGCTTCTTTGCAAAGCGCTCTAAAAGGCGTCTTTATTTAAATTTTTAAAAGGCTCTTTTACAGCGCTTCTCCCAATAAGCGCTGTAAAAGACCTCCGTGTGTTATTATGTTATATGAATGTTTTTTAAAGCCTTTTACAGCGCTTTTTCAAAAAAAACGCTCTAAAATGTCTCTTTATGTTAATTTTAAAAGGCTCTTTTACAGCGCTTATCTGTAAAAGCGCTGTAAAAGACCTCCTTGTTTTATTATGGTATATGAATGTTTTTTTAAAGCCTTTTACAGCGCTTTTCTAAATGAGCGCTGTAAAAGGCCTTATTGTTTTTGTGTTTTGTTATGTTATTTTTTAAACAAGCTCAACATGCAAAACCCACATAACTGGTCACCACCAAAATCTCTTCCTCTTCACCAAACTCTTCTGCTTTTATGCATTTTCTTCACAAAATCAAAGCTTACTCTTTCACAATTCAATTTCCACCTCAACACCCTTTTTATCTCTTTACATTCCCTTTCCTTCTTAAATCGAAACTTGGTATTCGGGTTCATTGCCATGTTGCGAAAAATGGGTTTGAGTCTGATGTTTTTGTTAACAATGTGTTTTTGGGGATTCCCATGATGCGTACAAGGTGTTTGAAGAAATTCCTGTTAGAGATAGTCATGTTAGGTGTCTGATTAATATTATTTTTAAAGCTTTTTACAGCGCTTTGTCAAATAAGCGCTGTAAAATGTCTTTTTTACTTATTTTCAAAAGGGTCGTTTACAGCGCTTTTTATAAAAAGCGTTGTAAAAGGCTTTTGTGTTGGTTTTATTTGGGTTCAATTTTGGATGATTGTAACTTAGACATTTATTCCAATCGAATTGGCACTTAATTTACATTATATAAGTGACATTAGTAGCAAACTGTGAGATGTTATAACTAGGATATAAACCATTCAAATTATATAAGTGACTTAATTTGCTATTCTGCAATATTAGTATAAAACACTCAATTCAAATTACATGCATATTTATCACAATAATTCAGATTATATTCATATTTATCACAATAATTCAGATTACATGCATAGCTTATATAAAACAATTAAACATATACATTAAGATGCCCTTCTTCTTTTCCTGGTGGCATTCACATTTGTTTCTCCATTTACAATACGATACGATGGATTAATCCAAATTCCCTCATCATGATCATCTCTAAGATATAAACCATCATCAGTTGAATCAATTTCATGTGGTTGTTGTGATGTTGCAAATAAAAGATCATTACCAACATCTTCATCATTATTGTTATCATCACTTATTTTATTGGTCGATAGGACAACAGACCATTTATCATCAGAAGGATCAGTGACATAAAACACTTGTTTGAGCTTGCGACGCTAAAATAAAAGGCTCGTCTTTGTATCCCACCCTATTAAAATCGACAAGCAAGAATCCTGACTCATCATCCGAACGCCATTATTATTATCGACCCACTTGCAACCAAATATGGGAACACGAAACATTGTGTAGTCTAACTCCCCATATGCGCTCGATAACCCCAAAAAATATGATAGATTTGCATATATTGGGTTTTTGTCTTTTGCACTTGAGACATGCATCGCTTCAGCTACGAGAGTGACTCCACTATTTTGCATAGTGGTCTGATCATCTTGTTCTTTGGTATAAAATGTGTAGCCGTTAATAACATAACCAGTGTAAGAAAAGACATGTAAGCTCGGACCATTTGCTAGCCACCTCAATCTATTTGAAATTGATTCGGGGTCTATATCAAATTTTGACTTTATGTGTTTTTTTAACCATGTTACAAAACTTCGATTGTGCTCTCGAGTTATCCAATTTTGATTCCTATTCATGTTCAAACAAGATAACTGATCAATGTGTATTGTAACATACGGTTGAACCTCATCATCATTGTGCACAACATACAATTGTGCCTACTCCCATTCTGTCCTTGATATAGTCAGTAGTCTCCTTCCAGTTATCCATTCTCCTGATATTCTTCCCGAATGACGAGACATGGGAAGCCCTATGGATTCAACATTGGACAGATATTCAGTACCAAATTCAGCAGCCTCTTCAACAATGTATCGTTCAGCAATACCACCTTCTGGTCGACTTCTACTTTTTACGTACCCTTTTAATATTTTTATATATCGTTCTATCGGATACATCCATCTCATATAAGCTGGCCACAAAGTTGTGTCTCCTTAACCAGATGAACAGTAAGGTGAACCATTATATCAAAAAACGATGGTGGGAATACATTTCAGGCTCACACAAAGTAACAACAATTTCCCTCTGCAATGTGGTAATTTCTGAAGGTCGATCACTTTACTACAAATTTCCCTGAAGAAGAAACATAATCTAGTTAAGGCTAGTCGAACTTTTTCAGGTAAATGGAACGTATACCTATTGGTAGCAAATGCCCCATAGAATATGACAATCATGGGTCTTCAAAACCTTTTAACTTGAGGTCTTTTCATACAAACCAATTTTTAATGTTCGAAGAGTATCCTTCTGGAACTTTAACTTCGTGTAGAAATTTACATAAAACAATTTTTTTCCTTTCTAGATAGAGTATGAGCGGTTGGAGTAGATACGTGCGATTTCCTTTCTTTAACTGGAGCCAGTTCATTTCTTATTCCCATATCGACCAAGTCCAATCTTGCGTTGACGCCATCTTTAGACTTTCCTGGAACATTGAGTAACGTACCAATAACACTATCAAATACATTTTTTTCAATATGCATCACATTCGAGGAAATGTCTTATATACAATGACTTCCAATATTGCAATTTCAAAGAAAATTGACTTTTTCTTCCACCCAGTTTTCACCAGCTCCTCCCGCAAAAGGTTTGCCAAATTTATTGGTCAAACCTTGTACTTTTTCAAGTATTGATATCCAGTCGGTGGCTAAAGGAGCTTTACCTTCCTCTGATTTTTCCATTGAATGCATTTCTCCACCCACGATACTGATGATATAAGGTAAAATCTACGATGTCCAAGAAACACATTCTTCTTACAATATTTCAACCGCATCCAATTTGTACTCTCTTCACATATAGGACATGCACACTGACCTTTAATGCTATATCCTGATAAATTACCATATGCTGGAAAATCATTAATTGTGCCGAACAACATAGCCCTCAAATTGAAACACTCTTTCCTATACCCATCATAAACTTCACACACCTGTCTCCCACATAATTTTAAATCTTCAATTAAAGGAGTCAAATATACGTCGATATCATTCCCGGTTGTTTTGGGTCCATAAATTAACAGGAGGACAACATCATAAACTTACGCTCATACATAACCATGGAGGTAAGTTATATATTACCAAAATCACAGGCCACGTGCTATGTGAGATGCTTTGAAGACCATGTGGATTCAGTCCATCAGTAAAAGCTGCAAGTCTTAGATTCCTTGACTCTATCCCGAATTCAGGATACTCGTGATCAATTTTTGCCCATTGTTGGGAATCTGCAGGTGTCGAAACATTCCATCTCTAATTCTTTCATCTGCATCCATGTCAAGTGTTTTGAATCTTCTTCACTGCATACATGTGCCTAAAATCTTGGTATTATAGGAAAATACCACACGACTTTTGCTGGAGTAGATTCTTTCTTCCTTATATCGAGAGACATTGCATTTTCGGACACGTCTTAAGTAGTTCATATTCGTTCTCGAAATAAAATGCAATCGTTAGGACACGCATGAAATCTTTCGTAACTCATTCCAATAGAACACAAAATCCGTTTAGCCTCGTAGGGTTCGACTGGGAAGTTCATTATCATCTGGCAACATATCTTTTATGAGTGTTAATAATTCTGTAAAGCTTTTATCAGACCATCCATTACTCGCTTTTAAGGTGTACAACTTAATATCGCTGACAGTCTTGTGAATTTAGTACACCATTATATAATTCTTTCTCTGCATCATCAACAAACATCCAAACATTTTTAGACAATCTCGAAGATCTTCTTCAACTGCTTTTGCGATCTCATTCACTCGGGTCCCGGCTCATATGTATCTTGTATCAAGTCAGTTGAAGCATATGTCAAACTATTCTCAAAATTTAATGTTTCCTTTTTTTTTTCTCACCATGTATATCCACATGTTGGTAGCTTGATCAATTCCATTACATACTAGATGTCCTTTCTAATTCATCTTCTCCTAACACGTTTTCCAAAACAACATTTTAAACAAGGACAAACTACTCTATTTGGATCTTTTTGCATTCTTCATGCAAATCAACAAACTCCTTCACTCCAATTCAATACTCTTTTGACAATCGATTGGCTGAAATCCATTTTCTATCCATATTATACCACCTATATAAATGCATAAAAATAATAAGCTTTCAAACATATTCAACCAAGTTTCAAAAAGAAACCAATATCAACTAACAATTTCCAAAACAGAACACATCATGTGTATGAGTTTTTGACAATTTTTGACAATTTCAAAACATAACAGATCATGAGTTTTGGAAGCGCATGTGTTTACAGCGCTGTGAAAAAACGCTGTAAACTGATCGCGAAACGCTTCATTTACAGCGCTTTTTTGACAAGCGCTGTAAAAAGCCTTATAACGTTATGCGCAAACGTTATATGAACCTTACAACAGCGCTTGTGAACAAAACGCTGTAAAAGGCTCGTTATTTTATAAAAATATATTACAACAACGCTTGTGGTTGAGCAAACGCTGTAAATGGGTGCTGTTAAATGTCATTTTGGTGTAGTGGTGTTTGAGTTTGTTTTTATTTTTCTTCTTTCTTTCAAATATGGGGATGATTTATGTGACTCAGTTCACATACAATGACTATTTTAAAATATGGAGATTTTTACGTGAACTCAGTTCATGTAAGTTGGTAAACATTTCAAAGTCTAGGGATTGTAACGTAACTAAGTTCACGTACGCGTATTTAATGGAGTTTAAGAATTCACAGGCAATACGTGAACTGAATTCACGAACACCTACGTGAACAAAATTCACGAACACCTACTGTGAACTCATTCACGTACACATACGTGAACGCAATTTACATCAACTATATGAGTTCAGTCACGTATACATGATCTCAGTTAAGTAAATGAAGCGTACATGAATAGAGTTCACGTAGGTGCACAAAAATTGAGTTTACGCTAGTGTACGGTCAATTGAGTTCACGTAGGCATTTGTGAATTCAGTTCACGTAAACGTTGTGCATCACGATTCAGTTCAAATATTTTAGAATTTGATATTTTCTTTTTGGATGCAAATAAATGGGACCAAGGGGAAGACAATAGTAACGAAATACATGATGGTTTGTACCCTGATTTTGATGAAATCATGATGATTTGGGACGTGATTTTGACGAATGTATGTTGGTTTGGAACCTGATTTTGATGCCATGAAATGATGGTGTTTGAATATGAAATTGTCGCGCTGTGAATGACAATGCTCAACCTGTTATGTGAGTTGACAAATCGGCATGATGTTTGATACGCGTGATGATTTATGAAATGAATTAGAAATGTTGGAAGGAAAAACAAAATTATCGGTTGTCATTTTTAGATCTCAAACTAAAAATTGTGAACTGTTCATTTAGATTGAGAGGAACACCATCAAGTATTGGTGAGGGATGGTATCTGCATGAAGCATAGTGGTCTCCGTAACCAAATTGGCCAAAAAAAAACTGTCTGATCATTCTTTCTTAGGCCGTTGTCTCAAGAAGAGAAAGTGTGCTTGGTGATATGACAATAATGTAACACCCTGATTTTTAACAGCGCGAGTGCATTTTTTTTTAAACAAACTTTTAAAATAATATGTCGTAATACAAATGACAAGAGTCATAATAATACATCATATGATACAAACAAGCCAAAAAATCCGTTATTGGGTCAAAGTCTACAATATACAAATAGAAAATACACTGGAGCTATGAGACCTATTAAACATCGCTCATACTCCTGGGGTATTCTCGGCAGAACACCTGTACATAAGTACTGCTCCAATAATGGTTATCCCCCAATGATCACGTCAAAATGAAACACGGACCCCCAAAAAGTCAACTGGCAAGTTATGTCATAGGTACAATCATCTCAAAAACAAATAAGTACAAACACTGAAAAGAAAGACATTAAGGTCCTATACAACAAAAACTAATCTGATCATCACTAGCAACTACAATGAAGAAGGGTGACCTCCAAACACTGCACAAGTCCTATCTGACGCAGTATCTCTTCTCGAAGTAACCTCCTCCTCCTCTCATCAGCCATAGAGGGAAATGAGTCTCTTCAGTAGTCCATATATAACAACATGAGTCGCTGCCAGCACCTTAATGGCATGCTATATGCCAATCCACATGATTTCAAAATTTCCCAAACCCTCCTTGAGGGGCGTAAGTCATAGATACACCGCCTCTCACAACCAGTACTAATTACCGATGCCACCCTATCACAGATCACACGATTTACTAGATTGTAGTCTATCATAGACTATACGAAAATAAGATCTTCGTAAGGTTAAGATGGACCAACAAGACTCATGGAACCATCTCGTGGCCCATCACAATCACCATTAATTATAAATGAATGAGCATATTGTGACTCTTTCACAATAATCATTATGTTAACTGTAGCTATTAAAGACCCCCTTTTAATACTCATCACAACACTAATAATTTATCACACTTTTCATAGAGCATACTCAAGACATATTCTCATCAATAAAATTTATAACATGTAGCAACACGTATTGTCACTCAAGAATACATCATCACATCAATATTAATCATCACATACATACATCAATTATACATCAATCACATATATTTAAAGTCCTATGTGAAAACTAAAAATTGGAAGAAGCTTCTTACCTTAATTAAACTTTTTCAACATTTATTACTACCACAATAAACACAACGAAAAATCTCGCTTGTGTCGCGCCTCAATTGACTACGTGTTTACTTAGTCCTTGAGACTTTAACTACCTTACAAACCTTTTCTTTACTCCTAATCTCTTTAGAGTATATTTACTAAAAGAGTTTAAAAACGAGTAAGGATCTAATAGTATTATTCATCCTCACAATACACACTTTCAACATATAAAAACATATTTTTGGAAATAAACATTCTTTAAATTTCTCAATAGAATCACACTAAAAATCATTCGAGACGTCTTAAATTATTTTTTTCAAATTTTTTCACACAACCATATATTCTCTCAAGTTACGCATAACTCATTTTTTTTTGTTTTGAAACGGCCAAGGTTTCAAAATCAAGAATTAATCACAAAAATTAAACCTCATAGTCCCAAAGCAATTTTAAGAACAACAACTCACAAATCTTTTTTCCAAATTATAACTTAGTGGTTCGGCTACTACATTTGAAAGGAAAGGAAAACTAATCTTATAACAATAACAACAATAGTGGCTTCATCAAATGAAATTTATTTATTTTAATCAAACCCCATCTTTAATATCATCTATCTCACGACCTCATCATTCAAGGAGGAGTATTTTTATTTATTTATTTTTAAAATTAAACTTAAAGTATGTTCACAAAAAGTACCAAATCAAAGAAAAAGGAAAATGAAGGGAAAATGAAACCAAACTTCAAAATCAATAAAATTGGAAAGGATGCTTGGAACTCTTAATTCTTATTATAAAGATTTAAACTTTTACATAAAGATAAAAGCTTCAATATAAGGTGAAACTTATAAACACAAGGTTAAACTTTTAATATAAAAGATCAAAACTTCCTAAGCATAAAAAATTTACACTTGTCCATAAAACCTCTATGTTTCAAAACTATTCAATATCACATAGATCAATTTTTTGCTATCATCTTCGACAACTCATACAACACAAAAAAGGTAAGTTGAATTTGAAGAAATATCACTATACACCGCCAAACATCGAAAAGGGTTTTAGAAAAGTTTTGACTATTCTTTGGAAATACAATACACTAGAAAAAATAGTTTTTTCGTTTAATCACACACAAACAACATTAAATATATCTGAGTTCTCTCTACTGCTCTACTTGGTGCAAATGGTCTTGATTCATTTTCGAGATACTCAGAGGAGCTAAACGAATAACCATAAGATTCATACAATTTTGGTTCAACCTTAAAATTTTTCCAACCACAACAAATTCCAAATTATATCATTTTTCGCACACCAAACTTGTAAAACCAAATGATCTATATTATTTAGTTAAAATTAAATAAAACGAATAATTTCTAAACCACATATACACACATTCGACTATTAGAGCACAAAAAATTTAAGTTACTAAAGTACTCTAAACTTTTTCTTTTTAAACATTTTAAACTCTAAATATTTTAATTTCAATCTAACTTTTTGTAAAATTTCAACTTCAGTTCAAACTCATTTATTTAAAAATAACTCATTAAATAATTCAAACACATCAAAAATAATTTTTTTAACCATTACTAACAAAATCAAAACAACAACACACCAACACCAACACCAACAACAACAAATGATTTGTTAATAACTCAAAAATTTCGCTCATCCCCCCACTGTATAAAGTTTTATGAATTTAGAAAGAAAAAAAAAAAGGAAGGAAGTAAGTGTCTCAACTCAAATAAATTGCCTCACAAACACTACATTATAGAGGGGAGTAACTTTCCTTTCCAACTCTTCTTGAATGAAGGTTTTGATCTAGTAGAAAAATGGAGATTTGTTTTAATTTTTTATAATCACC
>PGWS01016951.1:0-12039 GCA_002896235.1 Cicer reticulatum
TTCGTAATCGATTGCAGATGTTATGTTCAAACTGAAACACATATCAATCGATTTTGTAATCGATTTATTAAGTCTTCATAATCGATTAACAAATACTTAAAATCGATTTGATCACACGCTCAGAGTTCACTGGGTTTTCAAAAGGTTCTCTCAATCGATTTGCCAATCGATTATGTTTAAGTTAGTGACTCAGCTATTTTGATATTAATCGACGTGCCAATCAGGATTTGTATGTATTTTTTGGTGCTGAAAACGTTTTTACCTGGGATTTTATTCAGTCCGGGATTTGCCAAGTCGGATTGCAACCATTTTAAACTTAATTGATTACAACAGTAGATTGTCCAATCGATTGTATGTCACATGAAAAGTTATTTTGCAAGTGATATTTAATGCATCGATTTGCCAATTCGATTCCATTAAAACTGGAGTAACGACTGTTGACTTGGCCATGATTTCCAATCGAGTATTCCAATCAGGTTAACTTTTGTGAGATGTATATCGATTTGTCAATCGAATTACCCTCAAAACTGGGGTGCTACTGACTTGTGCAATTTTCATTTCTAATTTAGTCATCGATTGCCTAATCGGTTATACTAACACACAGTTGTGTTTCCTTTACACCGCTTAGTTATGAAATCGATTTCCCAATCGATTTTGCTTCAGTCAAAAGTCAACTTTTGTTGATTTTCTTGTGTTCCAAGCAACCTGTTCCAAAGGTGTGTAGGATTTGATTGTTGTTCCCTGAAATCTTGCTCAATTCAATATTTATAATTGATTTTATCATGTATTGTATGAACATTGTTGAATTGTTTTAATTATGTCAAAATTAGGAATCAAAGGATCAAAATCCAACAATCTCCCCCTTTTTGGCATAATTGACAATTGATACAATTGTAACTTGAGCATTTCGAAACAACAAGCATAAGTGTATTATAAACTACATTATTAATTATTATTTCGTATCCGAGTAAAAACAACATCAGATAAAGATAATGCAACTAACAAGTTATAATTTTTCTCCCCCTTTGTCAGTTAAGTCAAAAAGGCAGAAAAAACAATTTCTCCCCCTATGTTAAAGAACATATGCATTGGGGTTGAAATTATATAACATAGTGCACCAGAAACAATGAAGTTTATATGTATCAAGTCAAAATCAATCAATGCAATTAATGAGCAACTTAGATGATTAAGCCAAATGATATAACATTTAAAAAAAATTCATCATACATCACAGAATTATAACAAGTCAGAGCAAAATAGTATGAAACCTAAGGGTCCTAATCACCTAGTCTAGGCTGGTCCTCACTATCATCTATGGGAGAGGTTGAGACCGCTGTATTAACCTCAGCAGGTGTCTCCTCACCGTGAGTCTCAGGGTTATCTAGGGGATTTGGGTTAGGTTCATCTGCAGCTTGTCGACCAATATCCGCGACGTCTTCAAACGACAACTTGATGCCTAGGTGTGTTTGAATCGCATCCACATCGTGAACAACTGAGTTCAAGGAGCTTGCAAGAGTCTTAAACTTGCTTCAATCTGGACTGAGATTCCAACACTTTGGCATTGTGTGCCATCTGAGCTTCAATGAATTCCATTATTTTGTTCACAAAATCAGGAGTAGCAGATTCAGTGACTGGTTGAGGCTGAGGCTGAGGTTGGGGCTGGACTGGTTCAACAGCAGCTTGAGGTCTTATCCAAAATGTCAATAACCTTAGAAGGAGTTTTGTTCAATTTTCTGTAAAAGAGTTCATCAAACGTTTTACATGAAATGATCTCTTTCTATGGTTTTTGGTTTTTTGTGTAAGATTCTATAGGCCTTACTGTTTGGAGAATATCCTAGATAAGATACTTCATCTGCCTTAGGGTCAAACTTCCTTAGTGTTCTTTGCCATGTTAAAACAGCACTAGCAACCCAGAAGTATTCTAAAGTAGGACAGGTTTTGTTTTCTTACCCTTGTAAAGCCATAGGGTTTTCCTAAGCAGGGGCCTAATGAGAAACGTCTATTCACTACATGGGTGGATGTACTAATTGCATCTGCCCAAAAGTACTTAGGTAGGTTGGATCCTTAAGCATGGTCCTAGCTAACTCTTCTAGGGATCTATTTTTCCTCTCCACTACCCCATTCTGCTGTGGTGTCCTAGGGGCTGAATAGAGTGGTTGATTCCATTTGATTCACAATAATTTGAAAAAGATCTTTTGGAATTCACCTCCATGATCACTTTTTTATTGAAACAATTTTCAAATCATTCTCATGTTGTACTAAAGCAGCAAACTTTTTGAAAACAGAGAATGTATCACTTTTTATGAGCTAAAAAGTAAGTCCCATGTGAATCTAGAATAATCGTCAACCAGCACATATCCATACAGGTTTCCACCTAAACTCTTAACTTGGGCAGGTCCGAAAAGGTCCATGTGAACTAGTTGTAAAACTCTATTTGTTCTAACCAAGTCTTATAGAGGGAAAATGGAGTCTTAACCAGTTTACTTTTCTCACATGCATCACACAGTCTATCTTTAGAGAACTTCCTATTTGGTAGACCTAAGACTAACTGTTTGCTGACAAGTTTATTCAAATGATTTATGTGTATATGAGCAATTTCTTTTATGCCAAAGCCATGTTTCATCTGAGTTGGATAACAAGCAGCATACTGCACTAGGTACAGAATTGAAATCCAACATGTAAATGTTGTTAATTCTGTCCCCAATTAGCTTTATGTGTTTGTCATCTTTATGCTCAATAATGCAAGATTGTGATGAAAAACTTACTTGAAAAAACCTTTGTCACATAGCTGGCTTATACTCAGTAAGTTGTGCTTTAATCCTTCAACATATAGCAACATTTTTGATTACTGCAGTTGATTCATCGCCTACATCACCAATTCCAATGATTTTTCCTCTGTTGTTATCACCATATTTGACAAAGCCTCCTTCCTTTAATGTCAAGTTCAGGAATTTGGATTTGTCACCAGTCATGTGCTTTGAGCATCCGCTATCTAGATACCATGAGTGTTTCGTGGATGTCAAGCACACCTGCAATACAAAATCAGAATTTTGTTTTAGGTCCCCAATTTAAATTGGGTCCTGGTTGGTTAGTGTCAAACACAGATTTCTTTTCTATCCAAACTAGCTTCCATCCTTGATTGGCTAATTTTTTAAATTTGCAATTAGACACAAAATGTCCCTTTCTGCAACAGAAATGACATCTGCCATCAAAGGATGAATGTTTATTGGTTTAGTAAAGATGTCATACATACTCTTAGCAATAGCAGATTTTTGACCATGTTTGACATTTTCTGGTTTGCATATAACCAATACCAGATCTGTTTTTTATTTTTTCTTTTGACATGCATATTGGGTGTATATCCTAAACCAGATTTTTCATGAACATGTCTTTGATTGCTAAGTATTGACATTCAGCTTATCTTTACTATTTTGCAAATTAAATAAATCAGATTTTAATGATGCAACAGTATTTTCAAGTTCAATGCACTTTGCAGATTTTTTCTTGTGAATCCTTTTTCAGTTGTTCACATAAATTTTCAATTTCTTTATGTTCAACATTCATTTGTTTCAAGCATTTTCTTTGTGCTTAACCAACTATTTTATGGAGTTCACATAATCATCATGCAGTTCATTGAAGCTTCTTGTAGCTCATCATATGTTGGATTTAGATTGTGAACTAACCTCATTTTCTGATTCTGAATCTGTATCTGCCATGAGACACAAGTTGACTTTCTTCTTCTCAGAAGATGCAGAGGAATCATCGTTATCATTCCATGCAATATACGCTTTTCTGGTTTTGGTGACTGGTTCCTTGCCTTTTGATTTTGTAGCTCTATTCTTGTTTTGCAATTTGTAGCATTCTGACTTTATGTGTCCAGTTTTGCCACATTCATAGCATGTAATGGTCTTGTTGTCAGTAGTCTTGGAGCTGGATGGTTTTCTGAATTTGTTGTCTTTCTTCTTCAGAAACTTCTTGAATTTCTTGACAAGCAACCCGATTTCCGGCTCTTCAGATTCACTACTGGATTGATCTGAGCAGCTATCTGATTCAGTTTTCGATTGCTGGGCTTGAACCTTCAGGGATAGTCCTTTCTTTTTGCGGCTTTCCATCTCTGATTCGTCCAGTCGATGTAATTCCATTTCGTGTTCTCTTAGTTTTCCAACAAAGTTGCAGTCGTCATCTTTGCTAGATCTTTAGATTCTGCTATGGCTGTTATTTTTGGCTGCCATTCTCTGGTTAGACATCTCATAATTTTTCCAATCTGCTGTTCGTTATCCACTTGCTTTCCCAATGCATGAAGATTATTCACAATGTGTGTGAATCTGGTTTGCAGATCACTGATGGATTCGTCCCTTTTCATGCTGAATAACTCATATTCGTGCATAAGTGTGTTTACGCGAGCTCTCTTCACGTCTGTGGTTCCTTCATGTGTTTCTTGAAGAATGTCCCACATTTCTTTTGCTGACTTGCAGTTTGACACTCTAAAAATTCTTCTGCACAAAGAGCAGATGTTATAATGTTCTTAGCCTTAGCATTATAACCTACCTTTTCTTGTCATCATCTGGACCAGTCGGGCTCTAGGCTTGAGAATCATTAGTCATTTGTTCCTGCAATCTTGGGAATATATGGACCGTTCAACAGCGTCAAGGATGTCTATGCCACTGGCTTCCAAGAAGATTAGCATTCCTGTGCTTTCCAGTACATATAAGCTGTTCCATTGAAAGCTGGAGGTTTGCTAACGATGCGCCTTCTCCCAGAAAAATCGTTTGAGGCCATAGTGCTTTTATGAGTGTTACCTCTCGAAAAGTTAGGCTCTGAGGCCAATTGTTGGTATGTATGACCTCGTAATAATAGGGAATATATCAGAATGTATCAGTTCTTTATGAAATTAAATCAATTTCATACACACAGCGGAAATTAAATTGTGGCATACAAGATTAGCAAGTTTTATTAGATTGATATGAGATTAATCAAGATGCATACAAGTCAAATTAACAGATTAAACAATATTACTTATTACAGAATATGTTTAACATGCATCTAATTTTAATCACATATACAGATATATCAAGATAGTAAATCAAAGGAGTTAAGGGTTAGAGAAGATTGCACCAAGAATTATATACTGGTTCAGTTGTCAACTTGACAACCTACATCCAGTCCTGCAAATCCAAACGGATTTCAGATTTTTCTTCTCCAATAGAAAGAATCAATTACAGATTGTCCAGTTTCCTCCCCGAAACCTATCTATCTTAATGATCTCTTTCCTATGATCACCCTCTGATCCTTGTAGATACTCAGCAACCTATCACAGAATCAACGTACAACTCTTTCTTGTTGAAGCACTCTCACCCAAGAAAGTAGTCACCAGTTTCTAGCTGGCTTTTCTCGCTTTCGTTTTTGTTTCAAAGAATTATTACAAACATAATACACGAAGAACAAAAGTAGTCTTCAATCTTGGTCAATGTGGCTTCTCACAATTCTGGATATTCAAAGATTTGTTTATGAGAACCCTTGTCTTTCAAGATCACTTTTCCAGCTATCTTTTATGATTGTTGATAATCTTCTTTTTCTTTTTGATCTGAAAAAGTAATCTCAGTGTATTAACCAAGTGTTATTGTGTATCAAGAATATTCAAAGTATATTTCAGATTGATATCATTGTTATTGAAAGAATGATTGAAGACAGTTTTATATAGTTTCTGAAAAACCTATTAATCAATCGATTTACCAATCGATTTCGTAAAGTGATAAACCAGTCTAATCGATTTGCCAATCGATTAGCGTGTGTCTTGTTTTTTCTTGAATCTTGAAACTATATAAGCCAATCGATTTACCAATCGATTCTTTAACAAACAGACTGATTGAATCTCAGTGATTATGTTCAACTAAGACTGATATAAGTCTTCATAATCGATTAACAAATACTTAAAATCGATTTGGTCACATGCTCAGAGTTCACTGGGTTTTCAAAAAGGTTCTGTCAATCGATTTGCCAATCGATTGTGTTTAAGTTAGTGACTCAGCTATTTTGATACTAATCGACGTGCCAATCGATTTGTATGTATTTGTCTGAAAACGTTCTTACCTGGGATTTGGTTCAATCGATTTCCCAATCGATTTCGACCAAATTTAACTTGATTGAAATATTACAACATAGATTGTCCAATCGATTTGTATGTCACAGGAAAAGTTATTTTGCAAGTGATTTTTAAGTAATCGATTTGCCAATCGATTACCCTTAAAACTGGGGTTCCACTGTGACTTGTCCAATCGATTTGCCAATCGATTTATTTCAATCAGGTTTACTTTGTGAATTGTATAATCGATTTGTCAATCGATTACCCTCAAAACTGGGATGCTACTGACTTGTGCATTTTCAATTTCTAATTTAGTCAGTCGATTGCCCAATCGATTATACAACACAAACAGTTGTGTTTCCTTACACCCTTGTTATGAAATCGATTTCCCAATCGATTTGCTTCAGTCAAAAATCAACTTTTGTTGATTTCTTGTGTTCCAAGCAACCTGTTCCAAGTGTGTAGGATTTGATTGTTGTTCTGAAATCTTGCTCAATTCAAATATTAGATTTATCATGTATTGTATGAACATTGTTGAATTATTAATTATGTCAAAATTAGGAATCAAAGGATCAAAATCCAACAATCTCCCCCTTTTTGGCATAATTGACAATTCATACAATTGTAACTTGAGCATTTCAAAACAACAGCATAAGTGTATTATAAACTACATTATTATTATTATTTCGTATCAGAGCAAACTATATCATAAGTATCAGAGCAATACAGCATGCAAAGACATCAACAATGCAACTGTCAAGTTATAATGCAACTGTCAAGTTATAATATTTCTCCCCCTTTGTCAGTTAAGTCAAAAAGGCAGAAACAATTTCTCCCCCTATGTTAAAGAACATATGTGTTGGGTTTGAAACATATAACATAGTGCATCAGAAACAATGAAGTTTACATGTATAAAGGCAAAATCAATCAATGCAATTAATGAGCAACTTAGATGATTAAGCCAAAAAGATATAACATTTATAAAAATTCATCATACATCACAGAATTATAACAGGTCAGAGCAAAACAGTATGAAACCTAAGGGTCCTAATCACCTAGTGTAGGCTAGTCCTCACTATCATCTAAGGGAGAGGTTGAGACCGCTGTATTAACCTCAGCAGGTGTCTCCTCACCGTGAGTCTCAGGGTTAACTAGGGGGTTTGGGTTAGGTTCATCTGCAGCTTGTCGACCAATATCCGCGACGTCTTCAAATGACAGTTTGATGCCGAGGTGTGTCTGAATCGCATCCACATCTTGAACAACCGAGTTCAAGGAGGCTTGCATAGTCCTTAAACTTGCTTCCAATCTGGTCTGAGATTCCAACACTTTGGCATTGTGTGCCATCTGAGCTTCAATGAATTCCAATATTCTGTTCACAAAATCAGGAGTAGCAGATTCAGTGAATGGTGGAGGCTGAGACTGAGGTTGAGGTTGGGGCAGGACAGGGTCAGCAGCTGCTTGAGGTCTTATCCATTTACCATGTAACCGCTTCAATTGCATCTGATTCACAATTGATTCACCAAACACCAATGTCGTTTTAGAAGATTCCTCATTTCAAATGAGACCTTGAAGTGTTTGAGAATTTTAGTGATCAACTGTGGATAAGGCAGCATCAGCTTGCTTTGAGATGCTTCCAACATGTGCCTTAGCACAATCCAACACCAGCTCATCCTTAACTTTTTTGATAAGCCCCACAGCAGTACGATGTCCAACTTCTGGACTACTGCATGATTTCCCGATCTTGGAACCAGCATACGCTAAAGCATACATCAACTCCTCTGTTGAACCTTCATCTGACCAATGGGCAGTGAAATCGATTCAACAAACCCATCGACATCAGGTCTTTTACTGCGGTATGCTATCAAGTGTTTCTTCCCAACCTTCATCGGCAGTGTCGGTTCTGTGCTGCCTCAATAGATTTGCCGTAGAAAGGCAATCCAGATAAAGTTGAGAATCATCAAAAGTCATTTACAATCCTCTTTTCCCTTAACTGAAGCAGTAAAACCTTCTTCAGTCATCTTGAATGTTATTAAAACTCCCTGATCAGCTTGGATAGCTGTCAAGTGTAGAAGATAGAAACTTTCCAATCCATGAAAACCTGAGGTGGTTCCTGAAAGTGAATTCCACAACATCAAATAATTCAAATCCATGGTTCTAGCCTCATGATTTTCCTTTTGCGAAGTCTGTAGACAGAGATGGTTGTACCTCATTTTCCTTAGGTGCAGAGACTTTCTAGGAGCGTGGAGAAGAATTAGGCTTCTTCTCCTTTTCTGAGTAATCTCTTTCTGGATCAGCCATGAGCTTTTCAGTAGGAGGTTCCTTCCGTTTCTTCAGGTTTTCCTGGATTGGGGCATGAGCTTTTCCTTATTTTGCAAGTATTTTGGTGGTTCGGGATGGGTACTTTTTTTGTCAAAGTTGGGGTGGTGATGGTTTTACTGGTGGAAGAAGATGATGGAGTGGAGTGCGTGCTTGGAGTCTGTTATTTACACGGCCATATCAACAATATTGTGTAGATCGAAAGTAGGTAGAATGTAGATGCAGAAGATTCACAAAAAAGGCAGAGAAGAAGATGAAGAACACAAGAGAAAACAGAGAAATCTTGGAAAACAGAGTGCAGAATCAAATCGGATTTGGAATGTTACCTATTTATTACTCTTGACCTAGTAAATCGATTTCCCAATCGATTAGAGTTACCGTGCTGGGAATCTCAATCGATCAGTAATGATGAATTTCCAACCTAGTAAAATTGGTAACGGTATATTTCAAATCGATGTTCAATCGGAGTTCCAGTTTTACTTAATCGATTTCCCATCGTGTCTTAAGGTTGAACACTTTAACAATCGATTTCCAATCGATGCTCGTGAAGGTTTAAAAAAAATTTCTGAAATCTTTGATCCCTTTCCTGGGCTAAAGGTAAATCGATTCCAAATCGATTTTATAAACCATTTACCATGCTGGTAATGATTTCCAAATCGATTTAACTGCGAAAAACATTACTGGAAAAGTCCAGATCAACAAAACTACTGCTCCCTAGGATCAATGATCCCTAGTTTCATCCTTATGTTCAAAAAACTTTCTTTTGGCAATGCTTTTGATGAAGATTCAGCTAATTGTTCTGTAGTGTTCACATACTCAAGTTTGATAACTCCATTCTGAAAGTGGTCTGCTTATGAAGTGATGCCTTACCTCAATGTGTTTTGTCCTTGATGCATTACTGGGTTCTTGGTTATGTGATAGACTTGTGTTATCGCACATTATCGGCACTGTTCCCAAATCCGACACCGAAGTCCATAAATGCTGTTTCATCCACAAAATTTGAGCACAACAGCTCCCGCTGCTATGTATTCCAGCTTCTGCAGTAGACAAGCCAATACTTGTTGCTTCTTACTACCAAGACACTAGAGAATTACCAAGCAGATGACATGTTCCTGAAGTACTCTTCCTGTCATTTACAACCAGCAAAGTCTGAGTCTGAATAACCAACAAAGTACATGTTGAACCTTTTGGATACCACAAACCAAGACTTTTAGTACCTAACAAGTATCTGAAAATTCTCTTTACTGCACTGAAGTGAGATTCCTTCGATTCGATTGTACCTTGCACACATACAACACTGAACATAATATCTGGTCGGGGCTGCTGTAAGGTAGAGCAGAGATCCAATCATACCACGAATCTAGTGACATCTACAGGCTTACCTTCTCATCTCGGTCTAGAAATTTCCTTGACTCATGGTGTATCAATGGACTTAAGTTTATCAAAGTTTAAATTTCTTTATCAAATCAGAACAATATTGGATTGACTAATGAAATGCCTTGCTTGCTTTGGTTAATTTGAAATCCCAAGAAATATGACAGTTCACCCATCATTGACATTTCAAATTTTACCTTTCATTAAATTTTCAAATTCTTGCAAAGTTTATCATTTGTTGATCCAAAAATATTATGTCACAACATAATTACCACAGCAAAGATGTCCATTTCAGTATTTTGTAAAGTGTGTCTTATCAACATTTCCTCTTGAAATTTTGTTGAATGAGGAAACTGCTGAGTTTCTCATACCAACTCTTGGAGCTTGTTCAACCCATAGAGCCATTGAGTGTTATACACATGTTAGGAAATCTGGATTTTCAAAACCTGGTGATTTTGACTCACAAAAACTTCTCTTGGAGGTCTCCCATTGAGAAAGCACTCTTTTTACATCCATGATATAAATTGAAGTCCATGATACATGCAAAGCCAATAAAATTCTTATGCTTCTAGTACTAGCTACTGGGGCATAGGTCTCATCAAAGTCTTATCCCTCCTCTTGACTATAACCCTTGCAACTAATCTGGCTTATTCCTAGTTATACACCATTCTCATCTAACTTATTTCTGAACACCCACCTGTTCCCTATAAACATGCTTACCCTCTGTCCTAGGTACCAAGTTCCACACCCCTTGTTTTCTCTCAAACTGGTTTAACTCCTCTTGCATAGCAAGTATCCACTCACTATCTAAAGGGCCTTCCTTAATGTTCTTTAGGTTCAATCTGAGATACAAAGGCTTGTAAAGTTACAAAAAACTGACTAAGGCTTCTCCTAGTTGCAACACCTTTAGAGATATCGCCTATAATGTTGTCTAAAGGGTGGTTTCGGTTGAACTTCCATTCCTTAGGGCAACTCACAGGTTTCTATAGGTTCTACAGGGTCTGCACTAGTTGGAGGGTCAGCTATAGGGTTGTTCTAGTGGTTCAGATTCTACAAACATCATCCAAAATGTCAATAACCTTAGAAGGAGTTTTGCTTCAAGTTTTCTGTAAAAAGATTCATCAAACTTTACATGAATGACTCTTCTATGGTTTTGTTCTTTTGTTGTAGATTCTATAGGCCTACTAGTTTGGGGAATATCCCTAGAAAGATACTTTCATCTGCCATTAGGGTCAAACTTTCCTAGGTGTTCTTTTGCATTGTTTAAAACAAGCACTTACACAAAGATTCTAAAAGTAGGACAGGTTTGGTTTTCTACCCTTGTAAAGCTCTAGGGTGTTTTCCTAAGCAGGGGCCTAATGAGAACTCTATTCACTACATGGGTGGCTGTACTAATTGCATCTGCCCAAAAGTACTTAGGTAGGTTGGAGTCCTTAAGCATGGTCCTAGCTAACTCTTCTAGGGATCTATTTTTTCCTCTCCACTACCCCATTCTGCTGTGGTGTCCTAGGGGCTGAATAGATGTGGTTGATTCATTTGATTTCACAATAATTTTGAAAAAGATCATTTCTGGAATTCACCTCCATGATCACTTTTTTTATTGAAACAATTTTCAAAATCATTCTCATTTTGTAACTAAAGCAGCAAACTTTTTTGAAACCAGAGAATGTATCACCTTTTATGAGCATAAAAAGTAAGTCCATGTGAATCTAGAATAATCGTCAACCAGCACATATCCATACAGGTTTCCACCTAAACTCTTAACTTGGGCAGGTCCGAAAAGGTCCATGTGAACTAGTTGTAAAACTCTATTTGTTCTAACCAAGTCTATAGAGGGAAATGGAGTCTTAACCAGTTTACTTTTCTCACATGCATCACACAGTCTATCTTTAGAGAACTTCCTATTTGGTAGACCTAAGACTAACTGTTTGCTGACAAGTTTATTCAAATGATTTATGTGTATATGAGCAATTCTTTTATGCCAAAGCCATGTTTCATCTGAGTTGGATAACAAGCAGCATACTGCACTTGGTACAGAATTGAAATCCAACATGTAAATGTTGTTAATTCTATCCCCAATTAGCTTTATGTGTTTGTCATCTTTATGCTCAATAATGCAAGATTGTGATGAAAAACTTACTTGAAAACCTTTGTCACATAGCTGGCTTATACTCAGTAAGTTGTGCTTTAATCCTTCAACATATAGCACATTTTTGATTACTGCAGTTGATTCATCGCCTACATCACCAATTCCAATGATCTTTCCT
>PGWS01016952.1:0-11450 GCA_002896235.1 Cicer reticulatum
TGACTCTTCTATGGTTTTTGTTCTTTTGTTGTAGATTCTATAGGCCTTACTAGTTTGGGAATATCCTAGAAAGATACCTTAATCTGCCTTAGGGTCAAACTTTCCTAGGTGTTCTTTGCCATTGTTTAAAACAAAGCACTTACAACCAAAGATTCTAAAGTAGGATAGGTTTGGTTTTCTACCCTTGTAAAGCTCATAGGGTGTTTTCCTAAGCAGGGGCCTAATGAGAACTCTATTCACTACATGGGTGGCTATACTAATTTCATCTGCCCAAAAGTACTTAGGTAGGTTGGAGTCCTTAAGCATGGTCCTAGCTAACTCTTCTAGGGATCTATTTTTCCTCTCCACTACCCCATTCTGCTGTGGTGTCCTAGGGGTAGAATATATGTGGTTGATTCCATTTGATTCACAATAATTTTGAAAAAGATCATTTTGGAATTCACCTCCATGATCACTTTTTATTGAAACAATTTTCAGATCATTCTCATTTTGTACTAAAGCAGCAAACTTTTTGAAAACAGAGAATGTATCACTTTTATGAGCTAAAAAGTAAGTCCATGTGAATCTAGAATAATCGTCAACCAGCACATATCCATACAGGTTTCCACCTAAACTCTTAACTTGGGCAGGTCCGAAAAGGTCCATGTGAACTAGTTGTAAAACTCTAATTTGTTCTAAAACCAAGTCTATAGAGGGGAAATGGAGTCTTAACCCAGTTTACTTTTCTCACATGCATCACACGTTCTATCTTTAGAGAACTTCCTATTTGGTAGACCTAAGACTAACTGTTTGCTGACAAGTTTATTCAAAATGATTTATGTGTATATGAGCAATTCTTTTATGCCAAAGCCATGTTCATCTGAGTTGGATAACAAACACCATACTGCACTAGGTACAGAATTGAAATCCAACATGTAAATGTTGTTAATTCTGTCCCCAATTAGCTTTATGTGTTTGTCATCTTTATGCTCAATAATGCAAGATTGTGATGAAAAAACTTACTTGAAAACCTTTGTCACATAGCTGGCTTATACTCAGTAAGTTGTGCTTTAATCCTTCAACATATAGCACATTTTTGATTACTGCAGTTGATTCATCGCCTACATCACCAATTCCAATGATTTTTCCTCTGTTGTTATCACCATATTTGACAAAGCCTCCTTCCTTTAATGTCAAGTTCAGGAATTTGGATTTGTCACCAGTCATGTGCTTTGAGCATCCGCTATCTAGATACCATGAGTGTTTCGTGGATGTCAAGACACCTGAAATACAAAATCAGAATTTTGTTTTAGGTCCCCAATTTAAATTGGGTCCTGGTTGGTTTGTGTCAAACACAGATTTCTTTTCTATCCAAACTAGCTTCCATCCTTGATTGGCTAATTTTTTAAATTTGCAATTAGACACAAAATGTCCCTTTCTGCAACAGAAATGACATTTGCCATCAAAGGATGAATGTTTATTTGGTTTAGTAAAGATGTCATACATACTCTTAGCAATAGCAGATTTTTGACCATGTTTGACATTTCTGGTTTGCATATAACAAATACCAGATCTGTTTTTATTTTTTCTTTTGACATGCATATTGGGTGTATATCCTAAACCAGATTTTCATGAACATGTCTTTGATGCTAAGTATGACATTCAGCTTATCTTTACTATTTTGCAAAATTTAATAAATCAGATTTAATGATGCACCAGTATTTTCAAGTTCAATGCACTTGACCAGATTTTTCTTGTGAATCCTTTTTCAGTTGTTCACATAAATTTTCAATTTCTTTATGTTCAACATTCATTGTTCAAGCATTTTCTTTGTGCTTAACAACTGTTTTATGGATTTCACATAATCATCATGCAGTTCATTGAAAGCTTCTTGTAGCTCATCATATGTGGATTTAGATTGTGAACTAACCTCATTTTCTGATTCTGAATCTGTATCTGCCATGAGACACAAGTTGACTTTTTCTTCATCAGAAGATGCAGAGGATTCATCGTTATCATTCCATGCAATATAAGCTTTTCTAGTTTTGGTGACTGGTTCCTTGCCTTTTGATTTTGTAGCTCTATTCTTGTTTTGCAATTTGTAGCATTCTGACTTTATGTGTCCAGTTTTGCCACATTCATAGCATGTAATGGTCTTGTTGTCAGTAGTCTTGGAGCTGGATGGTTTTCTGAATTTGTTGTCTTTCTTCTTCAGAAACTTCTTGAATTTCTTTGACAAGCAACCCGATTTCCGGCTCTTCAGATTCACTACTGGATTGATCTGAGCAGCTACCTGATTCAGTTTTCGATTGCTGGGCTTGAACCTTCAGGGATAGTCCTTTCTTTTTGCGGCTTTCCATCTCTGATTCGTCCAGTCGATGTATTCCATTTCATGTTCCCTTAGTTTTCCAAACAAAGTTGCAGTCGTCATCTTTGCTAGATCTTTAGATTCTGCTATGGCTGTTATTTTTGGCTGCCATTCTCTGGTTAGACATCTCATAATTTTTCCAATCTGTTGTTCGTTATCCACTTGTTTTTCCAATGCATGAAGATTATTCACAATGTGTGTGAATCTGGTTTGCAGATCACTGATGGATTCGTCCCTTTTCATGCTGAATAACTCATATTCGTGCATCAGTGTGTTTACGCGAGCTCTCTTCACGTCTGTGGTTCTTCATGTGTTTCTTGAAGAATGTCCCACATTTCTTTTGCTGACTTGCAGTTTGACACTGCCTAAAAAATTCTTCTGCACAAAGAGCAGATGTTATAATGTTCTTAGCCTTAGCATTATAACCTACCTTTTTCTTGTCATCATCTGACCAGTCGGCTCTAGGCTTGAGAATCATTGAGTCATTTGTTCCTGCAATCTTGGGAATATATGGACCATTTTCAACAGCGTCAAGGATGTCTATGCCACTGGCTTCCAAGAAGATTAGCATCCTGTGCTTCCAGTACATATAAGTTGTTCCATTGAAAGCTGGAGGTCTTGCTAACGATGCGCCTTCTCCCAGAAAATCGTTTGAGGCCATAGTGCTTTTATGAGTGTTACCTCTCGAAAAGTTAGGCTCTGAGGCCAATTGTTGGTATGTATGACCTCGTAATAACCGGAATATATCAGAATGTATCAGTTCTTTATGAAATTAAATCAATTTCATACACACAGCGGAAATTAAATTGTGGCATACAAGATTAGCAAGTTTTATTAGATTGATATGAGATTAATCAAGATGCATACAAGTCAAATTAACAGATTAAACAATATTACTTATTACAGAATATGTTTAACATGCATCTAATTTTAATCACAATATACAGATATATCAAGATAGTAAATCAAAGGAGTTAAGGGTTAGAGAAGATTGCACCAAGAATTTATACTGGTTCAGTTGTCAACTTGACAACCTACATCCAGTCCTGCAAATCCAAACGGATTTCAGATTTTCTTCTTCAATAGATAGAATCAATTTACAGATTGTCCAGTTTCCTCCCCGAAACCTATCTATCTTAATGATCTCTTTCCTATTGATCACCCTCTGATCCTTGTAGATACTCAGCAAGCTATCACAGAATCAACGTACAACTCTTTCTTGTTGAGCACTCTCACCCAAGAAAGTAGTCACCAGTTTCTAGCTGGATTTTCTCGCTTTCGTTTTTGTTTCAAAGAATTATTACAAACAGAATACAGGAAGAACAAAAAATAGTCTTCAATCTTGGTCAATGTGGCTTCTCACAATTCTGGATATTCAAAGATTTGTTTATGAGAACCCTTGTCTTTCAAGATCACTTTTCCAGCTATCTTTTATGATTGTTGATAATCTTCTTTTTCTTTTTGATCTGAAAAAGTAATCTCAGTGTATTAACCAAGTGTTATTGTGTATCAAGAATATTCAAAGTATATTTCAGATTGATATCATTGTTATTGAAAGAATGATTGAAGACAGTTTATATAGTTTCTGAAAAACCTATTAATCAATCGATTTACCAATCGATTTCGTAAAGTGATAAACCAGTCTAATCGATTTGCCAATCGATTAGCGTGTGTCTTGTTTTTCTTGAATCTTGAAACTATATAAGCCAATCGATTTACCAATCGAATTGTTTAAACAACATTCTCAGTGATTATGTTAAGACTGATATGAATCGATTTCGTAATCGATTGCAGATGTTTATTGTTCAAACTGAAAACACTATCAATTGATTTCGGTAATCGATGTTAAGTCTTCATAATCGATTAACAAATACTTAAAATCGATTTGGTCACATGCTTAGAGTTCACTGGGTTTTCAAAAGGTTCTGTCAATCGATTTGCCAATCGATTGTGTTTAAGTTAGTGACTCAGCTATTTTGATACTAATCGACGTGCCAATCGATTTGTATGTATTTGTCAGAAAACGTTCTTACCTGGGATTTGGTTCAATCGATTTCCCAATCGATTTCGACCAAATTTAACTTGATTGAAATATTACAACATAGATTGTCCAATCGATTTGTATGTCACAGGAAAAGTTATTTTGCAAGTGATTTTTAAGTAATCGATTTGCCCAATCGATTACCCTTAAAACTGGGGTTCCACTGTGACTTGTCCAATCGATTTGCCAATCGATTTATTTCATCAGGTTTACTTTTGTGAATTGTATAATCGATTTGATCAAATCGATTACCCCAAAACTGGGATGCTACTGACTTGTGCATTTTCAATTTCTAATTTAGTCAGTCGATTGCCCAATCGATTATACCAACACAAACAGTTGT
Source organism: Cicer reticulatum (assembly GCA_002896235.1). Classification (NCBI taxonomy): domain Eukaryota; kingdom Viridiplantae; phylum Streptophyta; class Magnoliopsida; order Fabales; family Fabaceae; genus Cicer; species Cicer reticulatum. The sequence goes on from PGWS01016952.1 coordinate 4,732, forward strand.
GTTTTCCTTACACCCTTGTTATGAAATCGATTTCCCAATCGATTTTGCTTCAGTCAAAAATCAACTTTTGTTGATTTCTTGTGTTCCCAAGCAACCTGTTCCAAGTGTGTAGGATTTGATTGTTGTTCCTGAATCTTGCTCAAATTCAAATATTTAGATTTAATCATGTATTGTATGAACATTGTTGAATTATATAATTATGTCAAAATTAGAATCAAAAGGATCAAAATCCAACACTCTCCCCCATTTTGGCATAATTGACAATTCATACAATTGTAACTTGAGCATTTCAAAAAACAACAAGCATAAGTGTATTATAAACTACATTATAATTATTATTTCGTATCAGAGCAAACTATATCATAAGTATCAGAGCAATACAGCATGCAAAGACATCAACAATGCATTCAAGTTATAATGCAACTGTCAAGTTATAATATTTCTCCCCTTTGTCAGTTAAGTCAAAAAGGCAGAAACAATTTTCTCCCCCTATGTTTAAAGAACATATTGCATTGGGTTTGAAACAATAACATAGTGCATCAGAAAACAATGAAGTTACATGTATAAAGGCAAAAATCAATCAATGCAATTAATGAGCAACTTAGATGATTAAGCCAAAAAGATATAACATTTATAAAAAATTCATCATATACATCCAGAATTATAACAGGTCAGAGCAAAACAGTATGAAACCTAAGGGTCCTAATCACCTAGTGTATGGCTAGTCCTCACTATCATCTAAGGGAGAGGTTGAGACCGCTTGTATTAACCTCAGCAGGTGTCTCCTCACGTGAGTCTCAGGGTTAACTAGGGGTTTGGGTTAGGTTCATCTGCAGCTTGTCGACCAATATCCGCGACGTCTTCAAATGACAGTTTGATGCCGAGGTGTGTCTGAATCGCATCCACATCTTGAACAACTGAGTTCAAGGAGGCTTGCATAGTCCTTAAAACTTGCTTTCCAATCTGGTCTGAGATTCCAACACTTTGGCATTGTGTGCCATCTGAGCTTCAATGAATTCCAATATTCTGTTCACAAAATCAGGAGTAGCAGATTCAGTGAATGGTGGAGGCTGAGACTGAGGTTGAGGTTGGGGCTGGACAGGGTCAGCAGCTGCTTGAGGTCTTATCCATTTACCATGTAACCGCTTCAATTGCATCTGATTCACAATTGATTCACCAAACACCAATGTCGTTTTAGAAGATTCCTCATTTCCAAATGAGACCTTGAAGTGTTTGAGAATTTTAGTGATCAACTGTGGATAAGGCAGCATCAGCTTGCTTTGAGATGCTTCCAACATGTGCCTTAGCACAATCCAACACCAGCTCATCCTTAACTTTTTTGATAAGCCCCACAGCAGTACGATGTCCAACTTCTGGACTACTGCATGATTTCCCGATCTTGGAACCAGCATACGCGTCAAAGCATACATCAACATCCTCTGTTGAACCTTCATCTGACCAATGGGCAGTGAAATCGATTCAACAAACCCATCGACCATCAGGTCTTTAACTGCGGTATGCCTATCAAGTGTTTCTTCCCAACCTTCATCGGCAGTGTCGGCTTCTGTGCTGCCATCAATAGATTTGCCGTAGAAAGGCAATCCAGATAAAGTTGAGAAATCATCAAACGTCATTGTAATCCTTTTTCCCTTAACTGAAGCAGTAAAACCTTCTTCAGTCATCTTAAATGTAGAATAAAACTCCCTGATCAGCCTTGGATAGCTTGTCAAGTGTAGAAGAAGAAAACTTTCCAATCCATGAAACCTGAGGTGGTTCTGAAAAGTGAATTCCACAACATCAAAATATTCAAAATCCATGGTTCTAGCCTCATGAATTTTCCTTTTTTGCGAAGTCTGTAGACAGAGATGGTTGTACCTCCTTTTCCTTAGGTGCAGAGACTTTCTTAGGAGGTGGAGAAGAATTAGGCTTCTTCTTCCTTTTCTGAGTAATCTCTTTCATGGCATCAGCCATGAGCTTTTCAGTAGGGGGTTCCTTCCGTTTCTTCGACTTTTCCTGGATTGGGCAGGAGCTTTTCCTTTATCTTTTGCAAGTATATTTTGTGAGTTGGGATGGGTACTCTTTTTTTCAAAGTTGGGGGGTGGTGATGGTGCTTCACTGGTGGAAGAAGATGATGGAGATGGAGTGCGTGCCTGAGTCTGTTTTAACACGGGCCATATCAACAATTTTGTGTAGATTCGAAGTAGGTAGAATGTAGAATGCAGATTCAAACAAATGCAGAGACAGAAGAATGAAGAACACAAGAGAAAACAGAGAAAATCTGGAAAAAACAGAGTGCAGAAATCGATTTGGAACTGTTCCTATTTATACTCTTGACCCTAGTAAATCGATTTCCCAATCGATTAGGTTACCGTTGCTGGGAATCCTCAATTGATTCAGTAATGATGAAGTCGAACGGCTAGTAATTTTGGAGTAACGGTCATATTTCAAATCGATGTTCAAATCGAATTCCAGTTTTACTTAATCGATTCCCAAATCGATTGTCTTAAGGTTGAACACTTAACTAATCGATTTCCAAATCGATGCCTCGTGAAGGTTAAAAAAAATTTTCTGAATTTTTGAATCCTGGGCTAAACGTAATCGATTCCCAAATCGAATTTATAAACCATTTACCATGCTGGTAATCGATTCCAAATCGATTTAACTGGAAAACATTACTGAAAAGTACCAGAATCAACAAAAACTCATACTTCACTAGGATCAATGATCCCTAGTTTCATCCTTATGTTCAAAAAAACTTTCTTTTGGCAATGATTTTGTGAAAATATCAGCTAATTGTTCTGTAGTGTTTCACATACTCAAGTTTGATAACTCCATTCTGAAAGTGGTCTCTTATGAAGTGATGCCCTTACCTCAATGTGTTTTGTCCTTGAATGCATTACTGGGTTCTTGGTTATGCTGATAGCACTTGTGTTATCACACATTATCGGCACTGTTCCCAAATCGACACCGAAGTCCATTAAATGCTGTTCATCCACAAAATTTGAGCACAACAGCTCCCAGCTGCTATGTATTCAGCTTCTGCAGTAGACAATGCAATACTTGTTTGCTTTTTACTGAACCAAGACACTAGAGAATTACCAAGCAGATGACATGTTCCTGAAGTACTCTTCCTGTCAAGTTTACAACCAGCAAAGTCTGAGTCTGAATAACCAAACCAAAGTACAAGTTGAACCTTTTGGATACCACAAACCAAGACTTTTAGTACCTACCAAGTATCTGAAAATTCTCTTTACTGCACTGAGGTGAGATTCCTTCGGATCGATTGATACCTTGCACACATACACAAACACTGAATCATAATATCTGGTCGGCTTGCTGTAAGGTAGAGCAGAGATCCAATCATACCACGAAATCTAGTGGCATCTACAGGCTTACCTTCTCATCTCGGTCTAAGAATTTTCCTTGACTCATGGGTGTATCAATGGACTTAAGTTTATCAAAGTTAAATTTCTTTATCAAATCAGAACAATATTTTGGATTGACTAAATGAAAAATGCCTTGCTTGCTTTGGTTAATTTGAAATCCAAGAAATATGACAGTTCACCCATCATTGACATTTTCAAAATTTACCTTTCATTAGAATTTTCAAATTCTTTTGCAGTTTATCATTTGTTGATCCAAATATTATGTCATCAACATAAATTCTGGACCACAGTAAGATGTCATTTTCAGCTAGCTTTTTGTAAAGAGTGTCTTGTCAACGATTTCCTCTTTGAAAAATTTTGTTAAATGAGGAAAGTGCTGAGTTTCTCATACCAAGCTCTTGGAGCTTGTTTTAAACCCATAGAGGGCTTTGAGAGTTAATATACACATGGTTAGGCAAATCAGGATTTTTCAAAACCAGGTGTTTGACTAACAAAGACTTCCTCTTGGAGGTCTCTCCATTGAGAAAGGCACTCTTCACATCCATTTGATATATAATTGAAGTCCATGATACATGCATAAGCCAATAAAATTTCTTATGGCTTCTTAGTCTAGCTACTGGGGCATAGGTCTCATCAAAGTCTATTCCCTCCTCTTGACTATAACCCTTTGCAACTATCTGGCTTTATTCCTAGTTATCACACACCATTCTCATCTAACTTATTTCTGAACACCCACCTAGTTCCTATAACATGCTTACCCTCTGGCCTAAGGTAGGCAACCAAGTTCCACACCTTGTTTCTCTCTCAAACTGGTTTAACTCCTCTTGCATAGCAAGTATCCACTCACTATCTTAAAAGGAGCTTTCCTTAATGTTCTTAGGTTCAATCTGAGATACAAAGGCTGTAAAGTTACAAAACTGACTAAGGCTTCTCCTAGTTGCAACACCTTTAGAGATAATCGCCTTATATGTTGTCTAAAGTGGTGGTTGCGGTTGAACTTCCATTCCTTAGGCAAACTCAACAGGTTTTCATATAGTCTAACAGGGCTGTCACTAGTTGGCAGGGTCAGCTATAGTGTCTCTAGTGGTTCAGATTCTACAACATCATCCAAAATGTCAATAACTTAGAAGGAGTTTTGTTCAAGTTTTCTGTAAAAGATTCATCAACTTTACATAACTGACTCTTCTATGCGTTTTATTCTTATGTTGTAGGTTCTAAGGCTTACTAGTTTGGGAATATCCTAGAAAGATTACCATATCTGCCTTAGGGTCAAACTTTCCTAGGTGTCTTTGTTGCCATTGTTTAACAAAGCACTTACAACAGAAGATTCTAAAGTAGGACAGGTTGTTTCTACCCTTGTAAAGCTCGATATGGGGTAGTTTTCCTAAGCAGAGACCTAAGTAAGAGAACTCTATTCACACACATGGGTGGCTGTACTTATTCATCTGCCCAAAAGTACTTAGGTAGGTTGAGTCCTTAAGCATGGTCACTAGCTAACTCTTCTAGGATCTATTTTTCCTCTCTCCACTACCCATTCTGCTGTGGTGTCCTAGGGGCTGAATAGATGTGGTTGATTCCATTAGATTCACAATAATTTTGAATAAGATCATTTTGGAATCACCTCCAATGATCACTTTTTATTGAAACAATTTTCAAATCATTCTCATTTTTGTACTAAAGCAGCAAAACTTTTAGAAACACGAGAATGTAATCACTTTTATCAGCTAAAACGGTAAGTCCATGTGAATCTAGAGAATAATCGTCAACCAGCACATATCCATACAGGTTTCCACCTAAACTCTTAACTTGGGCAGGTCCGAAAAGGTCCATGTGAACTAGTTGTAAAACTCTATATTGTTCTAACCAAGTCTATAGAGGGAAATGGAGTCTTAACCAGTTACTTTTTCTCACATGCATCACACAGTCTATCTTTAGAGAACTCCCTATTTGTAGACCTAATGACTAACCTGTTAGTCATGACAAGTTTATTCAAATCGATTTTTGTTGATATGGCATCTTTTAATGGCCTAAAGCCATGTCATCTGAGTTGGATAACAAAGCATACTGCACTAGGTACACGAATGTGAAAATCCAAACATGTAAATGTTTGTGCTAATTGCTATCCCCAATTAGGCGTTATGTGTTTGTCATACTTTGCTGCTCAATAATGGCAAGATTGTGATGAAAACTTACTTGAAACCTTGTCACATAGCTGGCTTGATACTCAGTAAGTTGTGCTTTAATCCTTTTCCAACATATAGCACATTTTTGATTACTGCAGTTGATCATCGCCTACATCACCAATTCCAATGATTTTCCTCTGTGTTATCACCATATTTGACAAAGCCTCCTTCCTTAATGTCAAGTACAGAATTGATTTGTCACAGTCATTGTGCTTTGAGCATCAGCTATCTAGAAGATACCATGAGTGTTTCGTGGATGTCAAGCACACCTGCAATACAAAATCAGAATTTTGTTTTAGGTCCCCAATTTAAATTGGGTCCTGGTTGGTTAGTGTCAAACACAGATTTCTTTTCTATCCAAACTAGCTTCCATCCTTGATTGGCTAATTTTTTAAATTTGCAATTTGACATAAAATGTCCCTTTCTGCAACAGAAATGACATTTGCCATCAAAGGATGAATGTTTATTTGGTTTAGTAAAGATGTCATACATACTCTTAGCAATAGCAGATTTTTGACCATGTTTGACATTTCTGGTTTGCATATAACCAATACCATATCTGTTTTTATTTCTTTTAACATGCATATTTGGTGTATATCCTAAACCAAATTTTTCATGAACATGTCTTTGATTGCTAAGTATGACATTCAGTTTATCTTTACTATTAGCAAACTTCAATAAATCAGGTTTTAATGATGCAACATTATTCTCAAGTTCAATGCATTTTGGAGATTTGTCATGTGAATCCTTTTTCAGTTGTTCAAATAAATTTTCGATTTCTTTATGGTCATTTTTCATTTGTTCAAGCATTTTCTTTGTGCTTAACAACTGTTTTATGGAATTCACATAATCATCATGCAGCTCATTGAAAGCTTCTTGTAGCTCATCATAGGTTGGATTAGATTGTGAACTAACCTCATTTTCTGATTCTGAGTCGGTATTTGCCATGAGACACAGATTCGCTTCTTCTTCATCCGAAGAGGCAGAGGATTCTTCGTTGTCATTCCATGCAACATAAGCTTTTCTAGTTTTGGTGACTGGTTCCTTGCCTTTTGGTTTTGTAGCTCTGTTTTTGTTCTGCAACTTGTAACATTCCAACTTTATGTGACCAGTTTTACCACATTCATAACAGGTAATTGTCTTGTTGTCA
>PGWS01016955.1:0-12859 GCA_002896235.1 Cicer reticulatum
CTTTGCAACTAATCTAGCTTTATTCCTAGTATCACACCTTCTCATCTAACTTATTTCTGAACACCCACCTGTTCCTATAAACTGCTTTACCCTCTGGCCTAGTACCAAGTTCCACACCTTGTTTCTCTCAACTGGTTTAACTCCTCTTGCATAGCAAGTATCCCATACACTATCTAAAAGGGTTTCCTTTATGTTCTTAGTTCAATCTGAGATACAAAGGCTTGTAAGTTACAAAACTGATACTAAGGCTTCTCCTAGTTTGCAACACTTTAGAGATATCGCTATATAATGTTGTCTAAGGGTGGTTCGGTTGAACTTCCATTCCTTAGGCAACTCACAGGTTTCTATAGGTTCTACAGGGTCTGCACTAGTTGGAAGGGTCAGCTAAGGTTGTTCTAGTGGTTCAGATTCTACAACATCATCCAAAATGTCAATAACCTTAGAAGGAGTTTTGTTCAAGTTTTCTATAAAGGATTCATCAAACTTTACATGAACTGACTCTTCTATGGTTTTTGTTCTTTTGTTGTAGATTCTATAGGCCTTACTAGTTGGGAATATCTACTAAAGATACCTTCATCTGCCTTAGGGTTCAAACTTTCCTAGTGTTCTTTGCCATTGTTTAAACAAAAGCATTTACAACCAAAGATTCTAAAGATAGGACAGGTTGGTTTTCTACCCTTATAAAGCTCATAGGGTGTTTTCCTAAGCAGGGGCCTAATGAGAACTCTATTCACTACATGGGTGGCTGTACTAATTGCATCTGCCCAAAAGTACTTAGGTAGGTTGGAGTCCTTAAAGCATGGTCTAGCTAACTCTTCTAGGGATCTATTTTTTCCTCTCCATCACCCCATTCTGCTGTGGTGTCCTAGGGGCTGAATAGATGTGGTTTAGATTCATTTGATTCACAATAATTTTGAAAAAGATCATTTTGGAATTCACCGCATGATCACTTTTTATTGAAACAATTTCAAATCATTCTCATGATTTGTACTAAAGCAGCAAACAAATTTTTTGAAAACAGAGAATGTATCACTTTTATGAGCTTAAAAGTAAGTCCATTGTGATAATCTAGAATAATCATCAACCAGCACATATCCTACAAGACTTTTCCACCTAAACTCTTAACTTGGGCAGGTCCGAAAAGGTCCATGTGAACTAGTTTGTAAAACTCTATTTGTTCTAACCAAGTCTATAGAGGGAAATGGAGTTCTTAACCAGTTTACTTTTCTCACATGCATCAACCACAGCCTATCTTTAGAGAACTTCCTATTTGGTAGACCTAAGACTAATGAACTGTTGCTGACAAGTTATTCAAATGATTTATGTTGTATATGAGCAATTCTTTTATGCCAAAGCCCATGTTTTCATCTGAGTTGAGATAACAAGCAGCATACAGCACTAGGTACAGAATTGGAAAATCCAACATGTAAATGTTGTTAATTCTGTCCCCCAATTAGCCTTATGTGTTTGTCATCTTTATGCTCAATAATGCAAGATTGTGATGAAAAACTTACTTGAAAACCTTTGTCACATAGCTGGCTTATACTCAGTAAGTTGTGCTTTAATCCTTCAACATATAGCACATTTTTGATTACTGCAGTTGATTCATCGCCTACATCACCAATTCCAATGATTTTTCCTCTGTTGTTATCACCATATTTGACAAAGCCTCCTTCCTTTAATGTCAAGTTCAGGAATTTGGATTTGTCACCAGTCATGTGCTTTGAGCATCCGCTATCTAGATACCATGAGTGTTTCGTGGATGTCAAGCACCACCTGCAATACAAAATCAGAATTTTGTTTTAGGTCCCCAATTTAAATTGGGTCCTGGTTGGTTAGTGTCAAAACACAGATTTCTTTTCTATCCAAACTAGCTTCCATCCTTGATTGGCTAATTTTTTAAATTTGCAATTAGACACAAAATGTCCCTTTCTGCAAACAGAAATGACATTTGCCATCAAAGGATGAATATTTATTTGGTTTAGTAAAGATGTCATACATACTCTTAGCAATAGCAGATTTTTGACCATGTTTGACATTTCTGGTTTGCATATAACCAATACCAGATCTGTTTTTATTTTTTTCTTTGACATGCATATTTGGTGTATATCCTAAACCAGATTTTTCATGAACATGTCTTGATTGCTAAGTATGACATTTAGCTTATCAATTACTATTTGCAAAATTTAATAAATCAGATTTTAATGATGCAACAGTATTTTCAAGTCAATGCACTTTGCAGATTTTCTTGTGAATCCCTTTTTCAGTTGTTCACATAAATTTTCAATTTCTTTATGTTCAACATTCATTTGTTCAAGCATTTTCTTTTGTGCTTAACAACTGTTTTATGGAATTCACATAATCATCATGCAATTCATTGAAAGCTTCTTGAAGCCTCATCATAGGTTGGATTAGATTGTGAACTAACCTCATTTTCTGATTCTGAATCTGTATCTGCCATGAGACACAAGTTGACTTCTTCTCATCAGAAGATGCAGAGGATTCATCGTTATCATTCCATGCAATATAAGCTTTTCTGGTTTTGGTGACTGGTTCCTTGCCTTTTGATTTTGTAGCTCTATTCTTGTTTTGCAATTTGTAGCATTCTGACTTTATGTGACCAGTTTTACCACATTCATAGCATGTAATGGTCTTGTTGTCAGTAGTCTTGGAGCTAGATGGTTTTCTGAATTTGTTGTCTTTCTTCTTCAGAAACTTCTTGAATTTCTTGACAAGCAACCCCGATTTCCGCTCTTCAGATTCACTACTGGATTGATCTGAGCAGCTATCTGATTCAGTTTCGATTGCTGGGCTTGAACCTTCAGGGATAGTCCTTTCTTTTTGCGGCTTTTCCATTTCTGATTCGTCCAGTCGATGTAATTCCATTTCGTGTTCTCTTAATTTTCCAAACAAAGTTGCAGTCGTCATCTTTGCTAGATCTTTAGATTCTGCTATGGCTTACGTTGATAGCCATTCTCTGGTTAGACATCTCATAATTTTTCCAATCTGCCTGTTCGTTATCCACTTGCTTTCCCAATGCATGAAGATTATTCACAATGTGTGTGAATCTGGTTTGCAGATCACTGATGGATTCGTCCTTTTCATGCTGAATAATCATATTCGTGCATCAGTGTTATTTACGCGAGCTCTCTTCACATCTGTGTGTTCCTTCATGTGTTTCTGAAGAATGTCCCACATTTCTTTTGCTGACTTGCAGTTTGACACTCTAAAAAATCTTCTGCACAAAGAGCAGATTGATAATGTTTTTAGCCTTAGCATTTATAACCTTACCTTTTCTTTTCATCATTGACCAGTCGGCTCTTAGGCTTGAGGAATCATTGAGTCATTCGTTCCTGCAATTCTTGGGAATATATGGACCGTTTTCAACAGCGTCAAGGATGTCTATGCCACTGGCTTCCAAGAAGATTAGCATCCTGTGCTTCCAGTACATATAAGCTGTTCCGTTGAAAGCTGGAGGTCTTGCTAACGATGCGCCTTCTCCCAGAAAATCGTTTGAGGCCATAGTGCTTTTAATGAGTATTACCTCTCGAAAATTAGGCTCTGAGGCCAATTGTTGGTATATATGACCTCGTAATAAGCGGAATATATCAGAATGTATCAGTTCTTTATGAAATTAAATCAATTTCATACACCACAGCGGAAATTAAATTGTGGCATACAAGATTAGCAAGTTTTTATTAGATTGATATGAGATTAATCAAGATGCATACAAGTCAAATTATCAGATTAAACAATATTACTTATCACAGAATATGTTTAACATGCATCTAATTTTAATCACATATACAGATATATCAAGATAGTAATCAAAGGAGTTAAGGGTTAGAGAAGATTGCACCAAGGATTTATACTGGTTCAGTTGTCCACTTGACAACCTACATCCAGTCCTGACAATCCAAATGGATTTCAGATTTTCTTCTTCCAATAGAAAGAATCAATTACAGATTGTCCAGTTTCCTCCTGAAACCTTATCTATCTTAATGACCTTTTCCATTGATCCACCCTCTGTCCTGTAGATACTCAGCAATCTAACACAGAATCAAAGTACAACTCTTTCTTGTTGACACTCTCACCAAGAAAGTTGTCACCAGTTTCTAGCTGGATTTTCTCGCTTTTGTTTAAAAGATATTACAAAACAGAATACAGGAAGAACAAAAATAGTCTTCATCTTGGTCAATGCAGTTTCTCACAATTCTGGATATCAAAAGATTTGTTTTATGAGAACCCTTGTCTTTCAAGATCACTTTCCAGCTATCTTTTGATGGATGATAATCCTTTTTTTCTTTTTGATCTGAAAAGTATCTCAGTTGTATTAGCAAGTGTTATGTATAACAAGGAATAATTCAGAATATTCAGAGTATCGTGTTATTTCAGATTGAAGACAGATTGAAGGACAGTTTATTAGTTTCTGAAAAACATACTACTCAATCGATTTACCAATCGATTTCTTAAGTGATAAAGCAGTCTAATCGATTTGCCAATCGATTATCGTGTGTCTTGTTTTCTTGAATCTTGAAACTATATAAGGCCAATCGATTTACCAATCGATTCTTTAAACAACAGTTCTCAGAGTAATTATGTTAAGACTGATATGAATGATTTCGTAATCGATTGCAGATATTATGTTCAAACTGAAAACACATATCAATCGATTTCGTAATCGATTATTCAAGTCTTTTAATCGACTAACAAATACTAAAATCGATTTGATCACACTCTCAGAGTTCACTGGTTTTTCAAAAAGTTCTGTCAATCATTGCCATCGATTGTGTTTAAGTCAGTGACTCAGCTATTTTGATACTAATCGACGTGCCAATCGATTTGTATGTATTTGTCTGAAAACGTTTCTACCTGGGATTTGGTTCAATCGATTTACCAATCGATTTCGACCAAATTTAACTTGATTGAAATATTACAACATAGATTGTCAATCGATTTGTATGTCACAGGAAAAGTATTTTGCAAGTGATTTTTATTAATCGATTTGCAATCGATTACCTTAAAATTGGGTTTCCACTGTGATTGTCCAATCGATTTATTTCAATCAGGTTACTTGTGGAATTGTATAATCATTTGTCAATCGATTACCCTCAAAACTGGGGTGCTACTGACTGTGCATTTTCAATTTCTAATTCGTCAGTCGATTGCCCAATCGATATACCAACACAAACACATTGTGTTCCTTACACCCGTATGAAATCGATTTCCCCATCGATTTGCTTCAGTCCAAAAATCAACTTTTGTTGATTTATTTGTGTTCCAGCCACCTATTCCAAGTGTGTAGGATTTGATTGTTGTCCTGAAATCTTGCTCAATTCAATATTAGATTTATCATGTGTTGTATGAACATTGTTGAATTATATATTATGTCAAAATTAGAATTTAAAGGATCAAAATCCAACAATCTCCCCTTTCTAGCATAATGACAATTCATACAATTGTAACTGAGCATTCAAAACAACAAGCCATAAGTGTATTAAAACTACATTATTAATTGTTAATTAAGTATCAGTATCAGAGCAATTATATCATAGAGTATCAAGCAAAACACATCGCACAACAAACATCATATGCAATGTCAAGTTATAATATTCCTCCCCCTTTGTCAGTTAAGTCAAAAGGCAGCAATTTCTCCCCCTATGTAAAGAACATATGCATTGAGGGTGAAATCATATAACATAGTGGCATCATAAACAATGAAGTTTTGTATGTAGAAGGCAAAATCAATCAATGCAATTAATGAGCAACTTAGATGATTAATTAGCCAAATGATATAGCATTTATTAAAATCAATCTACATACAGAATTTGAACAGGCAAAGCAAACAGTATGAAACCTAGGGTCCTAAACACCAGTGTAGGCTGGTTCCTCACTATCATCTAAGGGAAGGTTAGGACCGCTGTATTAACTCAGCAGGTGTCTCCTCACCGTGGAGTCTCAGGTTATTCTAGGGGTTTGGGTTAGGTTCATCTGCAGCTTGTCGACCAATCTCGCACGTCTTCAATGAACAACTTGATGCCTATGTGCCTGAATCTCATCCACATTTTGAAAACAAACTGAGTTCAAGGAGGCTTGCATGGTCTTAGACTGCTTCTACTCTGGACTGAAATTACCAACACTTTGGCATTGTGTGCCATCTGAGCTTCAATGAATTCCAAAATTATGTTCACAAAATCAGGAGTATTTATTGGAAAATACGATAGTACTTTGGATATTGGAAAAATACGATAGCACTTTGGTTGGTGTTTATTTTTTCTTCTTATATTGTGGGGCACTACATTTAACAACATATTTAGTGTGCATACTCATTTCGAAATAAATGCAATCATTACTACAGCATGTATCCTCTCATAACTCGTGTCAATAGAATATAAAATTTGTTTAGTCTCATAGGTTCGTTAAGGAGCACATTATTCTCAGAATAAATATCTTTCAAATCGAGTTTAACAAGATTGGAAGCTCATATCAGACCATCCATACCTACTTAGTTATACAATTTTAAGGTTTTAGACATTCTTGTAAAATTTAGTACTACAATCCATCGTACCAATTTGGTCCATTGCATCACTTACTAACCTCTCAATATTTTGGATAATCACGAAGATCTTTTCTACATTGGCATCTCTTCACTTGATCACACTCATATGTATCTCTTGCGAATCATTTGAGTATCTTTTAGATATCTCAATTAGAGAATTAGTTTTTTTTCACCGTGACATATTCAACATGTGTAACTTTGTCAAATAATCTTCCAAATCATATGCAGGAACATCATTATTAAAACATTTTAAGCAAGGGCATTTATTATTATGTCTTATTGCAATGAGTAACAACAACCTAATAAACTCCTGCATCCATCTTAATATTCTTTTGAATAATCGATTGAAACATCCATTTATGAGGCATATTCCTTACCCTTAAAAGTTAGTACCGATATAATTACTTTAATTTTACAATTCTAAAAGTTAAAAACTCAACAAGTAAGAAAGAACTACATTCTATATCATTTCAATTTCTCAACTATGAATATAAGAAAAATTAATAATAATATAATAATTTATACCTATCGATATGATTATTAATAAATCTTACCTAAAAACGTAGATAACCGACTGATCAATTGCGATGGCAGGAACCCTATGCTTTTGTTGATTCAAACTTAAAAGGCAAAGTTCCTACGTCTTCAATCTAGAATAATGATAAACACATTATTAAAAAATTATATGATAAATAAAGACTACAAGCACATCAACATAGTGTTAAGAGGGATAAGACTAATATAACTTCAATTTGTAAATTACAATCAAGAAGTAGCATTTATTTAGTTATATAAAACTAAAGGCCATTTTTGTCACCCAATGCACACTTTTTGCAAAATGCATTATACCTATATGCTGTTGGCTGGTAGAGCAACAATAAAAACAAGCTTAGCTCTAGATGAAGCCAAATATGACTAACAACTAGCGAACGGAACGACGAACAACGATGACATCAACAATAGGATGGAACATCGACGAATTAGCAGAGATGCTTCGTTCTCCACCAAGAAGAACATGATGACTTCACCTCCACGCTAACACAGCGACAAAGGTATATAGCCTTTTCAGTCAAAATTCTTAAAGCGCTTTTCAATTAAGGCTATCATTAGTGCACTATTAAAATCCTTAAAATGGTGTAGTGAAGATAGAACAAGACACTTCAATCAAATATGTAATACTCTTTATCTTAAACCATATGTGATACAGAAGTGTCAAAATTCATTTATGTGATAACATCATATACATCATTATAAAGTTACGCCAAATAAAATGTGGTCAACCAACTTACATTAAATATCGATCTTTTTTCGTTTTAAACATTATGTGTATACAAGAGGGAGAAATAAAAGATATTAGGGCATTCTTTTACCTTCACTGAGTTTGTACCCAGGGGTTTTCGTGTAAAGTTTTTAATAAGATAGTGTCCACAAAAAGAATGCTTAGGTTACTTGACACGTCAGCACCTATTTGGCATATCTAAGGTGGTGAAGTTATGCAGTTAGTGTTGATGTTTCTTTATCACATGTTTCTCACCCCCATAAAGTGCAATACCACTACGCGAAAAAACGGATTTTTACAGCGCTTTTTTAAGCCAAATACGCGCTGTTCAAAAAAAAGAGCGCTGTGTAAACGCGCTGAATGATACACAGCGCTTTTAAAAAAGCGCTATAAAACTGTATACAACGCGCGCTTGTTATGCACATTTTACAGCGCTCTTCACAGAAAAGCGCTGTAATATGCACCCCATTATATGAGTTATGGGTGTGCATTTTACAGCGCTTTCAAAAAAGCGCTCTAAAATGCACACCCATACTCATATCGGTGGGTTCAGCGCTTTCTACAAAGCGCGTAATATGCTTATATATGGGGTGTGTACGCGCTTTCTAGCGCATGCGCTATGGGTGTGCTACACGAAAAGCGCGTGTAATTCCCACCCGGTGTGCAATATACAGCGCTTTCTCAAGAAGCGCTGTTAATGCCCACCATAACTATAATGGGTGCATATTACAGCATTTTACATGCAGACCCATTTTCATTATGTGGGCTTTTACAGCGCTTTTTGTAATTATGGGTCTGCATTTTACCGTTTCTTACGAAAGCGCTGCACATTGTAGAAACATTTACAGCGCTTTTTTTAAAAAGCGCTGTAAATGTGTGTGTTTTTTTTTAAACGCTGTAAATTATTATTTGAAATGAAAAGCGCTTTTTATGGCATTTTTTTTTAAAAAGCGCTGTCTTTTATCTTTGTATCCAAAATTATTTTTGAATCCAAATCACTTTCACAATCAGTAGAACAGAACATATTATAGACAATCAGTAGAACAGAACATATATTAGAAATCGTTCACACAATCAGTAGAACAGAAATCAGACTCTCTAACTTTATTAACATATATGTAACTCTGTAATTTACAACCTAAGTAACTAGCACATTCAATATACATATATTTACAACCTCAGATTAATTATATTTACACCTAATTAGTCCTACATTCGATCAATCCATTATATAATAACTAAAGATCCATTATATGCATATAATAACTATGATCATTTACAACAATAATACTATAATACATTATATGCATATATTGTGTCCTATGATCATTTACATATAATAACTAACAGAATATAACATTATATGCACTAGCTACCATATAATATTCAGATCCCTTGCCCAGCAGCAAGCTATTTCCCAGAAAATCAAATAATTTTCATGTCAAGCACGTACTGACACCATTCTTCCTTTAATTCCATCAGATCTTCCTCAGAATATGGACTGGAATTGGCAAAGTACTGCAATATAAAAATTGAACATATTATATTAAGTTAGTATCAAATATATAGATAATTTATATATGAAATCATATAATGCAAATACCGTACCGTTTCTGGGATAATAGTTTATTCTTCTCAACAATCTCCTTCATGAATCTCAATATGTAGTACCCACAGTCGATGTTATTTGTTTGACGAGGGCACTTTATTGAGATCCATGTAATGTTATTAGACTTCTGCTTCGACACTTTAGCACCTCTTTGAGCTTTCGATAAACTTTTAAGGCACTATCGATGAATAAATGTGATTATTAGAGCATGAATATTTATATATATATATATATATATATATATATATATATTATATTATATATGTAAGAAATAAATGAATATACTTACGTGTCGAGCATATTCTTATTCCGGGGTGATTGGTGTAATCGCGTGCACGGGATCCAAATAGTATATCACTTCAGAGACCGCATTGATTGCAAATAGCACCCAATGTGCCCCTACAACAAAAAAAATTGGTTAAGCAATTTTGTTTATAGACAACTAATAAATTAAATTCTCATCAATTAAAAGATAAAATTACGTACCTGAATTATATGGTGCCAAGAACATTTATCACTTTCTTTATTTCTAAAAACATATCTACAATGTAGTTTTTACATTCTCTGGATCGAGTTCACATTCGACATCTTATGTGGAGACAGAATGAGTATTTTATTTGACAGTTTCCTGGTGCACACGACTTCTCGTACAAAAACCTTCAATGAAAATTTTAAACTAGATTAAATTACCAATACTTTAATTAATTACCAAATAAATGCAATTAAAGTATTTTTTACCTTATGTACAAGCTGTTACAGTAACACTCAGCTCCTTATGTTCGAGAAGTTCGTACATTTGCTCCTTTCGAGTATTTCAATATACTCATCTCCAAAGATGTCTTTATTCATTTGTACGATGGGCGAATCGTTGCTGCTGCCATGTTCCTTTTTATTTGGATGTCAAGACACGCCCGTATTTACCAAGGGTGGCTGACTTTTATTAGGAGCAGCAGCAGCAGCGACCGATTTTCCCGATCCAGATTTTTTGTTGCTGCAAGTTTGGCAGTTTATTACCTCCAGCCTTTGTAGTTTGGCAGCCTATTAACCTCCAATTTTTGAGGTTGCTGCCTTTTTTTGGCTGTAGGGGTGGTTTATTTATTTGGACTACAAAAATGAGGTAAAATGTTAGTTTATTGAATCTGAAAAATGAAAAACCTTAGGCAATAAATGTGACAAACCTTTTCGGGAGATGTAACTGATTTGTCCTTGGGAATCTTTTTTTCGAGGGCAACAAGGTGTGTGGGCCATGCACGTAACTGCCAATAGCGTCGCTTAAGAACTTCATATCTCCATCGTTGTCCGGTATGGGCAACGGTGCAGTTGGTTCGAAAGCAACCGTAGGCGATACTTTGACATGGCCCGCGGGGATCGGAATATTGTGCAATACTTCTCCCGAAGTATTGTGCAATATTCCTTTTCCCACCTTCCGTTGAGTCGGCGAGGACAAGTATAGGACACATGTAGTGACACCTACATCAATAGTTAAAACATAAGTACAGTCTAATATATAAGTTTGTTTAATACATAAGTAATTACATAAGCAGTAAGTAGTAAGTAATTAATTACCTCGGGAATACTCTTCAAACCGACGTTGCAACTCCCGGTTTCACTCTCCATTTGTATTTCAGGTTGGAGCTGAACCGGAAGTGCTTGTCTTTATTCGTATTCACCAAGAGTGCCACTTGCTCCGAAGATTCTGAGCTTCTCTAATACTTCCTCGTTGGAAGGTTTTTGGCGCTTCTCTTGAGGAAAAAGCTTTTGGGAGTTACGCCAAATCCTTTCCCCTCACTCGACCGGAATACTCAGGGACATTAAACACTTTCCCAAGAATGTCCTGCACGTATCCTTGTTGCCCTCTTGAGTTTCAGAACTTTGTTCAATAGTTTTCCTAAAAATACATGTAACATTAAAAAGATAAGTTCAATAGCATTTTTAAAATACAATATTAAAAAATATTAAAGTGATAATATACTTACACAAAGTTCTACAACTTTCTTGACATTTTCATTTATCAACCACTCCTTCTTTGTTAACACGCGCTTCCTTCCATAAGATATGACGACCCAAGGGTTGATCGCTTGGGTGTCTTTTCTCTATTCGTTAAAATCATAAACAAAATAATACTAAATTAGTTAACACTATAGTTTATAATACAAATTACTTCATTATATAAAAGTGATGTGTTATTACTTACATTTGTTGTTCAAGGCGTGCATATCCCATACGTGATTTCTTGTATGGGTGTTTTGGGTTGCTTGCCGTTCGCGATTTGCCTACTAATATTCTAATAAAAAAAAA
Organism: Cicer reticulatum; assembly: GCA_002896235.1. Lineage (NCBI taxonomy): Eukaryota > Viridiplantae > Streptophyta > Magnoliopsida > Fabales > Fabaceae > Cicer > Cicer reticulatum. Next base: position 11,746 of record PGWS01016955.1, read on the forward strand.
TAGCAATTGTGTAAAAATTTAAAATACGCTACGAATATGAATAATAAAACACAAATGCTAATAAATTAATCACTTACGACAAACGCGGTCAGAACGTTTGGAAACAAATGCACTCCATTCATCCTTTGATATATAATGTTGATATATCTTTGGAGGTTCAGCATTATGTGTTTCCTTCTCTATCTTTTAGATAGAAATTTGAGAGATGGGATCTAAATCCACGATGGATTTTCCACCAGCAACTCTCAAAACATATATGACTTTCGTTCCTCATCAAGAACAAAAGTGGTCTGCAATGAAACAATTATAAGTAATGTATTTACAGAAAAAAAATTATAAATGACAAAAGAGTAGATCAAAATATTTACTTGAATGTCATTCCAGATGATATCTTTGGCATCCTTCAACGCTTATCTCTCCAGTTGTCTATTGTTATTGGGACATTTTTGACGAACAACACCCAATGTACTTACAAACATGGAGCTGTTGGGGTCAACTGGCTGACCACTCTCGTTCCAGCCAACCTATAAACTCATATAGCAAGTACATGCCCTAAACCCTAAAAAAGATAAAAAAACACACAGCAAACAGAGTATATATAGTATACCTCAAATTTAATGCCATTACTCCTGCTTTAATGACTTTCTGCATGATAGTTGCACCACGTTTGACTTCTTTTTCGTAAGTCTTTAGAGGTGTCACTATCTTCATTTGAACTTCTTAATGCTTTGTTTGTATCCTTTAACTACAACAAGTTCAACATGCATTTTAGTATACTCAACAAGCTCAACTGCATCATGCTTATTATAAGTACATATCAACATGTATCAGTATATCTTAAAACAAGCTCAACATGCATTTTAATGTTACAAAAATTTAATACTTCAATACCTGATAATGAGGGTTCGAAAAAAAGACGAATTGCAAAGAAAAGAGGGTTTGCAAAAGATTTCAAGGATATGGTTCACAGAAATACAGTTTGAAGAAAATACGTATGAGGAGTTACGTATTTCAATGAAAATATTTGTGTGAAATGGAGAGATTTTGGGGATGGAAATAAGGTTCGAAATTGAAGGAGATGTCGTGGAAATTAAGGTTCGTAAAGGACGGGATG